>JAOXXN010000102.1:33685396-33700140 GCA_026770055.1 Myrmophylax atrothorax
GTTTTTAAACTGAGATTGGCCGTGGCACTGAGTGCCATGATCTGGTAAAGGGAATGGAGTTGGACCAAGGGTTGGACTTGATGATCTCGGAGGGCTTTTCCAACCCCAGCGGTTCTGTGATTCTATGAGGGCAATGTGTGACACGTGTCTATTTTCTAACATACACAGAGTGGTGAGTGTGTCCCAGTGATGCTACCAAGTTAATTAGTGTAGGGAAGAGTGACTTTCCTGGTGGCTTTATTCTGGAAGTTGTAGAAGGAAATGATATTATAACAGATTCTGACATGAAAGATCTTTTCCTTTTATTACAAGCTTCTGACTTCTGAATTGCTCTCTAGAAGGCTAAAAAGTATCTCCCCATGCAGCAAATGAGATGGTGATGCATTTCTTGCCCGGCTTTTTTGGAACGAAAGGAAAGTTCTATCTTGGAGAATCCTTCATGAGATCCCTCCCCACTTCCCCTCTGGTCTTATTTCAGAAGTATTCTTGCTCTCTTCCTTTTGAATGATCTTTCAAAATGTAACCCAGAATATGCTTTATTCTGCATATATTCTCAAAGCCATTCCCAACTTGGTTCTTTACCATATTTTAGTTACATGTAAAAATATGTGGTGCTCTTTCCAGTGGTTCAGTGTGGGGGAAAAGTGGCCATTTTAGAGTGAACAAGCCATGTAAAATACCTGATTTTAGTGAATTATGTGTATTTGCACTGAGATCACTGTGGGAACTCTTTGTGGGCTGTGAATGTAAGAGCTGGAAAAAAAAGAGTTATGTGGTCACAGCAGATCTGATGGATTACAAAAAAAGTTCTCCTAGGTATGGCTAAAAGGTAAATATAAATAACATCTTTTTATGACCAAAAATAGTTTATTACTTGAAATCTTTTATTTCTATTTTGCTGTTTCAAGGCTTTTGCTGGTTTTCAAACTAATTTCAACCTGTGCAACAAGATTTTCCATTTCAGGAAGAAGTCAAACCAGCTTGTTATGACAACTGCAAAGCGTTGTCAGGACGTGTTTGTGGTGACAAATTCATTGTAATGGGGCTTCCCTGTGAACAATTTCTGTTTTGACACATTGGCATTTTTAAACAGGAACTGGAAAACTCCTCACGCTGGAAGATGCCTAAGATAGATCTAAGGAGTTGATACGGTTTGAATTGCAAATTGTGCTCTGCTAAGTTCTATCAAGTCTTTTAGAAAAGAACACTGTTACAATATTAAAAAGGCTTTAATCAGCTGTGGATTCTCCAGAAATGTGACACATGATCCAAGTGTGTGATATTGATTCATTTTTTTTATTAACACTTAGCCTTGATGTGGAATGAGGTGTTGTTATTTGTTAATATTTTCCTGTAACTTGCTTTGTTTGTCCATGACTGTTTTTCTCAGAAAGCCAAAGAGCATATCGATTTGTGCAAGGCAAGGACTGGGGATTTAAGAAATTTATCCGAAGAGACTTTTTGCTGGATGAAGCTAATGGTCTTCTACCAGATGACAAGCTTACATTATTTTGTGAGGTGGGTATAGATTTTTAAGTGGTAAACTTTTAAATAAAATGTTTTCTGCTCTAAGAGGGGGAGATTTATGTTGATCTAAACAGAAACTTACTCTTGAAGTTTTTTTCTGTAAACTGTAAACATGGTAAAATACACAGTTACTTGCTTTGTCTGCACTGCATTTTGTTTTCCTTTTTGATGCATGTGTGCTGAAATGTAGAATGTCTGAACTGATCACTTGGAAACTGTTGAACTTCTCCCTGAATCTGCCAGGATTGTTGTAATCAGCTGTAGAATTATTTTTGCAAAAGGTGACTGATATGTGCTGTCTATGGAAGTGCTGCTTTACTGAGGTCACTTTATTTAAAGAAGCTCTCTTTGGAATTAGAGGATTGTTTTTCACTGGATAAGCAAAAAGAAAAATGTTTACATACTGGTTCATGTTATAAAAACCCCCCACTAATTGCCAGAATCTTTATTCCTGTAATATCCTAATTCATGGCTTTAACCAATTAACAGTCTTTCCAGTAAATTGTACGTTTTATTTTTGTACTAATTGTTACATTCTGTTTTCTGGGCAAATGCAAGTGTCCTGAGAAGGTGTTCTTGATACTGAAAATTAATATTGAGAGCTGTGGTATAAAATTAACTTCATGCTGTGTTATGGGTCAGTTCTATAATACCAGTTGTGTTGGTAACCTAAATTATCATATTATAATTCAGTAAAAAGCTTACTCAGTGTTAAAAATGGAAACTAGAGAAAGTGGTGGTGCAAGGAGAGTGTATGTTAAATATACATTGCCTGGTTATCTGGGCTGCCATAAAGTGATTAGTGACTTAGGAGGATGATAGATGCTCTAACTGCTAATAAGTTTGCTTTGATCTGTGTATTTACAGGAAATGTGTAAAATTGTCTTGGCAAGATTACAATTTAATTATATGTCATTATGCTGGGTAGGAAGAATAATTGAAATGTGGCCCTTGAGACTAGATATTGCAAATATAGTGCATCTTATTTTCACTTAGACAAGTTAAATTAGCTGCATGATAAATTTGTTATGAATACAATTATTTGGGTGATAAAAGCAGATAAAACAAGTGTTTTATGGTTCTATAAAGATACTTTTGAGTATTTTCTCATTTTAAGTTGTCCTCTTAATGAACACTTTGATGTGAATGAACAGCTCTTAAAAGTAGTGTTGGGTTTTGGAAATAGATCACTCTCTAATTTTAGAACTGAAATTCAAAGAAAAGTGGAAGAAATACTGAATTTTCCACAGAGACATGCTGTTATTTAAGTTTCGATATGCTAATCATTGAATATAACTGTATTTCCCTACAAAATTCTCAATGTTTTAATGTGAATGACTTTAGTGAAGTGCTTCACCTACTCTGATTGTAAATGCTGAAGGAAGTAAAACATCTAGTTGTGCACAGTTAGCATGTTAAAATATCTTCTGGCTTGTGTCACAGGAAAGGGGGAAAATGGAAATCCAGTTATTTTAAGAATTTATTTGGATGTGTGATTCCAGCTCTTCAGCTGCCATTAGAAATGACAGGTGTTGTCTGAAGGACCTGTTTCTATAACAAGTCTGAAGTTTCTGTCCTTTTAAAACTGAACTGTAAATTCTAATTTCTGTGTTTGCCTTCGTACTTGTATCCTACTTAGAAAACTGACTTTACACTTCTTAAAACTATATTGCATAAAACTCATCAGACATAGCAGGTATTTAGTCAAGGTCACTGATTACTGGCTGTGTTGGTTGGCTCTTCTTCCTGTTGGGTTGCAGGAAGATTATTTGGTCCTCTTTGATTCCCTTCTGTGTTGCCAAAGGTTTTTAAGATCAGCTGGATGTGCCCTTGGATTGGAACCTGAGGGGCTGTTAAGTTAAATATTTTGTAAAGTCTGGTGCTGCCACCCACAAGTGACCTTGTGATTAGGTACAATCTCAGTTTTGTTTTGTTTTTAAGTGAACTGATCTCCGTTTCACTCAATTCTCCCTTTCCATGTTATCTGAAAGTACTGAAGCCTTGCAAGTGTTTTCATTTGCTAATGGAATAGTGTATTCTCTGCTGGGATGTTTTTCCTCATGAGTGCTTTCACAGATCTTTTACCTGGCTTAGGCTGAGAGGGTGATGTAGGGAATGACTTAAATCAGCTTTACTATTAGAGCACCATGGATTAAAATCAAGAAAATGATATGATAGTTAACACAATAATGGCTCACACGCAGGACTTGTTCAAGTTGATGAGTTTTCAATTGTTATATGGGATTGACTTGATTGGATTTCAGTTTGATTTAAATAAACTGAAAAAAAAAAAGATGGTGCACCTGATTTTAAGTATCATCTGGACAAGTGAGATGAGATACCAGACCCCTGCAAGCCTTTGTATTTAGAACACAGTTGTTGCTGTTTATAGACAATGCACGTCAGGCCACTCAGATGGAGGAGCCTTGAATTAAAATTTTACTGGGGTTATATCTTAAAAGACCCATAGTAAATTGTTGTGTTGCAAAACTTTCTATATATATTAGAAACCATTCTAAAATAGAAGCTTGGAAGGTCAGTAGTCAGTTTGAGTGCGCATGAAGAGTGTGTAGATGACCTTGATAGGCACTGTCTGCAGCTACCAAGGGGTTGCTGAGTGAAGAACTGGGATCATGAACTTTGAGTCCAGGCTCTGGAGAAGCAGAAATCTCCTCTGGCAGCAGCAGATGAGCTTGACTAAGCTAACACTTCCTTTGTGTGTATGTGTATCTCCTGGAAATCACTGTGTGTATGAAAACTGAAACAGAGCACACAATAGCTCTGTAATTTTTTTTTCCAATGTTGTAAATGTAGTCTTACTGTGAAAGGCAAATTTTGCAGTGCTTTGGGTTTATTTTTTTTTTCCTTTTAAAAGGTGGAAGAATGTAAAGGAATTTCTTATATTCACAAGGGGAATGGGATGATACAGGGAATTAGGCAATGACTCAAATCCCCAAGTGCCTGACATGAGTGGATCATCATCCTCTGATCTGGAGTTTGGTTTGCAGTGCTCCAACTTTCTGTGAAGTTTAGCTGTGCTGTTTTTACAGATTTGTTCCAGATGTTGTGCCTCTGGAAGTCAATCAAAGCCCTGATCCTGACTGTACCAGCATTTTCTCTTAAAACATAATCCTAATTTTTTGTATTTGGAAGATGGAGTGATCAAGGTTTTGTAGTGTGGCTCTTTACAAAGGTTTTATTCTCAGATGTGTGTTCTCAGACAAGAGAAGCAAAACCTGTTGAACTGTTCTGTTTTCCCAACATACTGATTAAAAGGACTTATTTTGTGAAGATCCCTGAGAAAAGCAAGTAGGAGTGCTACTGACCTGTTTACTTCTTGTATGAAAGAGTTAAACATGAGGAATAATTGCAATATAGTCACTTCAAATGCACCTATTTCACCATTTTCTTAACTAGTTCTGTACAGAAATTACATCCTGTGAGCATGCATTCCATTATTGAAATTACCTACTACATCTTGTATTTGGAAAATAAGGGCTTTTAATCTTGTGTGGAAAACAATCTCTTGTGATTCCTGCCTCAGCTGGATACAGTAAAAGGAAATAATGAAGGAGCTGTTACTTGCACTTAGTTTGCATTATCACATTGTAGGTTAAGTATGAACTTACTGTCATCAAAATATTTATATCTTAATATATATAGATATAAATTATATATTTAAATATGTATAAAAAGTTCTGTGGGTTATTCTTACAAACTTTTCTGTGGCCTTGTCATCCTAATGATCTGTATAAAATTTTGTATATATTTTATTCAAATGTGTGAAGAGTGTTGAACTGTTAATTTAACTCTGAAATAGTGTTAACTTTTTTTTTATCCCATTGGTATCCCAAGAACCATAGCTCTCCTTGACTTACTTACTTTGCTGTTTCTGTCGGGTGGCATGTGGTATTGTGCTCTTTGTTTTGGCTGGTTAAGTAAACAATATTGGAGTCTAAGTAAAGCCCTACTTATTTTATTTTACTTAAAAGTCAACTGTAAAGCCTTGGTTTATACTTCTGGTCTAATGCCAGAACATCACTGTTTTTGGTTTGCTTTGGAATTGCTGAAATTCTAGCAATTGGTACTGTAATTTAATTATTGTTATTATTATTATTGGCATTCAGTTATGAAGGAGTTGTCTTGCTGTGATTTTCTGTTAGGTAAGCGTGGTCCAAGACTCAGTAAATATATCAGGACAGTCTAATACAAACACTTTGAAGGTACCTGAATGTCGACTAGCAGAAGATTTAGGGAATCTCTGGGAAACCACAAGATTTACAGATTGCAGTTTTTATGTAGGAGGACAAGAATTCAAAGCTCATAAATCTGTCCTTGCAGGTACTTTCTACTTTTGTATTGCTATTATTTTGTAATTTAAATTGCTAAAAGTTTAACATCTGATGATATTTAACACTTCCTTTCCTTGATACAGCACGATCTCCAGTTTTTAATGCCATGTTTGAACATGAAATGGAGGAAAGCAAGAAGGTAAGCTTTGCTGAGAATGTTACTTGTAAATACTTGTACATCATGAAAAAGGGGAAAGGGGCAGCAAACTTGAGGCATTCCAGACTGAGGGAGATGGGAAGTGCATGATGGTGCATGAGAGGAGGAGGGACTGCTCCTGGATTCTCTCCTGGTGAGTTCTGAGGGAGTTTGTGTACACAGAGTGCAGAGGTGCTGCAGGATTTTTTTTTTTCCAGGTACTTGTATCTGCCCTAGATAATATTTTTTTTTAAAACATTTGTTACTGATGTAACTGACCTGGTAATCTCTGCCCCTTTTTGCTTTAGTTTATATCTCCACATAAGCTGAGTGTCTTGACTAAGGTTCTGCTGTAGTGTATTAAAGCATTTTTTATGGTAGCCAAGAAACAAGGGGTGAATTATGGCTGGAATTAAGCCCTGAGGCAGAGAAGCACTGCTTTTCATTCACAGCTTCTGCAGGCACTTGACCTGTGTAAGTGTGTTGGATGGATAGTTAATCAGCAGAGAGCTGCTCCTGCTTTTATGCACTTGATACCTCCCACAGTGAGGAGTTGTTTGTGTCTTCCATGAAGAAGAATATCAAAAATAGCAATAGATGATCATCACTTGGTCTTGAAGGCTGCAGGATGCCACTGTGTGAGCAAATATATCAGATTAATATGGTGCTGTAGTACAATTGAATTTCACAGACATGGCATTTTGCTTCCCTGCACTTTCCCAGTTTGGAAACTTTTACAGGTGAAATCATAATATTTGGAACATTTTATCTGGTTTCTGGGCTGAAAGAAACCCAGATATGTTACAGCTTCAGTAATGTGCCTTTCCAGGCCTTTGCCTTCATGTTAGCAGAATATCTCCAGCACAGCCCTACTCCTAAATAGTGTGATAGGGAGCCAGAGCACAGCAGGACATCTCGTGTGCTGATGGCCTGTGACTTTGGTGCTCCATTCTAAAGTCTGGTGCTTGTTTCTGCATCTGACATAATTTCCTACTTCACTAATTGCTTCTAGGGAGAACTATTCTAGGATTGGGTCAAACATGCAATAATATCATTGTTGTATTAGGATGGTCTTCAGCTACATGATGTCAGTTCAACGTCCTGCTTTGTTTGCTTTTTTGGGCTCTGAGAACAAATCTGAGGTTGTGTTGACTTAGTTGTAAGTCAAGCAAAAAATGCCTTAATTTGTTCTGTCTGCTGCTCTGACTTCTGATATTCCAAACACATTGCTGGTGGGTTGGAAACTTAACAGCATTTTTAAATATTCCTAAAACTCTCTTGATTTTTATGTGTGACCTATAAAATAGACTCCAGAGTTACACATTTCTAGACAGAAAGTTGCAATAACATTTTATTGCTGCAGCTTTTCCAGCTCATTTCTACCTGACTTTTAAGAGCTTTTTTGATTACTTTCTACTTAACATTGTTTGAATGTTTACTTAAATCTGTAGGGGGTTTTTTTTGGTGGATGGCAATGAAAACATGTAGTGTGCATGCAGATGATAATGGATATTCACTTAAAATTTGTAGCTAAATTTACAGGACTTCTATTGATTCTTCTTTACCAGAATCGTGTAGAAATAAATGATGTAGACCCTGAAGTTTTTAAAGAAATGATGAGATTCATTTACACAGGAAAAGCACCAAACCTTGAAAAAATGGCTGACAATTTGTTGGCAGCTGCAGACAAAGTAAGTAACTGACTCTGAAGCTCTCAACCCTTATGTTTGCTTGTGGAATGTTCTTACTAAAAAACAAATGTCATTTTCAGATTGATATGTATTTTGATTTTTCAAATATGAGAAACATCATCAAAATTGGAGAACAATGGGAAAGAGTAGATTTTTTTTTAAGCAGTAGAATGCTGATAAATCTTTCTTGAGCAGAAGTGTTTCAGATATTTATTTGCTATTGAATTTTTTAGAAACTGGAGACCATTAATGTGATTTGGAAAAATGGTCTTGAATAAAATGTGTCCTAAATATTTGTGTTCTCCAAGAAGATGTCTACAAGTTCCAGAATTAACTGTGGTCCCTAAAGTACTTCTACTGTAGAACTTTCATCTTTTTCTTCCCCACAAACATAATAGTTCTGACCTTTTATCTCTTCTCTGTTGGGATCTTGTCTACACTTTAAATTGTTGCTCTGTGAAATATTTTTTTTCTATTGTGATTTTTGAGATAAAAGCACTTACAGCAGCTCAACAGTTAAGGTTATTTTATGAATGATGGCCTTTATTTAAGGAATAATTGATAAATGTAGAGACTATTATAAGGTACAGTTGTAGGATTGTTGGCCATATCAGAGAATAAAAATGAAACCTGTTCAGACTGCGTCGTGCTTCAAAAAGCAGCACAGTTTATTCATGCAAAATATAATATGGAAATGCATTTGTTTTACATCAAATTTCTGTGCCAAAGGTGTGATGGAAATGGAGAAATTCAGAGATGGGTTGGGACTAAACTTGAAACAGGCTGGTTTTAAACAGGCTAATATATTTTCCCTTGGACACTTTGACAAAACTCACCATTTTATAGTTTCTTGCTCTTTGCTTTGAGATGTGAACATATCTAGGGCTGATTTTGGTAAAGAGCCCATGTGTGTCCCTTGCTCTTCTTCCCTTACCAAACTGAAGGGAGTCAAAAACTTCTGACTGAGTTATTTTTGTTGTTTTAATAAAAGTTCTGTCAGTGAAGTGTTTGATCACTTGGTGAAGCCCAATGCTTGCTGTACGTTTGAGGACTCTTCAGTGCAGCATATTGTGCTTTGAAATACCTGTTCGGAAGCGGATTGATGTTAAGCTTGGGAGGCATCAAGCATTTTCATGACTGGAACTGCTGGGATGAGGGCAGAAGGAATGAGTTTGAGGAGTGCTGAGTGTAGCTTTTCTCTCCCTGCAGTATGCACTGGAACGGCTGAAGGTGATGTGTGAGGAGGCCCTCTGCAGTAACCTCTCGGTAGAAAATGTCGCTGACATTCTTATCCTCGCAGATTTGCACAGCGCTGAACAGTTAAAAGCACAAGCAATAGACTTTATTAACAGGCAAGTAGTATTTATGGGACTCTAAATACGTCTGGTTTTATGTTTTGTGTACCTTTTCAATATTGGCACGATTCTCTCTTACAGGTGCAGTGTTCTTAGACAACTTGGGTGTAAAGATGGGAAAAACTGGAATAGCAAGTAAGTTTCCCTGCCCCACGATGTTCTGTACAAACACTGCTAAATAGACTGCAGATCTTAAGAACTGTTGCTTCATTTCCACACTACTGAGGCCTGTCACTGACTGTAAGTAAAGTAGGATTCAGCAGATGCTACTCCAGTTATGATTGTGACTTCCCCTTTAAATGATAGGGAATGTTAACTGTCCTCCAGTGTGAGATCCTGACAATAGCTGGCTTTCATTCCCATTCCCAGGGACATAGTGCTGTGAGATGATGGCAGCAGTCTTCAGAAAGAAAGCATTCTCCTGACTTACCAGGTTTGTGCCTGGAGGATTGATAACCCCAGTGTGGTTTCAAGACTCGGCTAGGTCAGTGAGCCTGCAGTGTTACCTGAGCCTGCAGTATTTCCAAAGACAGGAGGGCAGTTGCTCTTTTTGCCTTCAGGGACATGTTTGTGCACCTTCCCACATGCCAGCACTGGTACTCTGGAGGCCACACAACTAGTCAGGCAGGTCCTTTGGATCTGGCTGACTCTGAGTGCTCCTGCCTACACTGGAAATAGGTTGAGACTGTGTGGCTCAGACTGTAGGATGGATTGCAGCAGCAGCTGAGGTGAGTCATGGGCTAAAAGGCAGACTAGCCAGTGGTAGGCTCAGACAGTAAAAGGGCAGTGGAGCATTTATTTCTTACTGTCAGAATCTCTAGAGAAGTTAAAGGCTGTGTTGTACCAGTTAGTTTAAATTAGAGTGTTTCTCCTTTAAATAAAAAGGACTTCCCAGGCCTAATGATTGAGCATGGTGTGGAAAAGAAGGTGCTCATAGAAAGTAAGTAGTAAAATACCAGTAATAAAGATAAGTCAGAATCTTAAGTATGTAAACTAGTTGATGTATCCTTCTCAAGTGATTTGGAAGTTCCTGAGCTGACTTCAGTCTTGAATAATTGCTAGTTAACATGCTGGCCGTCTTTGCTTCAGCTAAAGCATCTACAGTAAATCAGGGAAATAATGTGAGAGAGCCTGGCGTAATTTACTGACTCTGGGCACCAGGGAGTCTGAACTTTGGTATTGTTTCTCAAAGCACTTACCTTTACTGACTTGCAGCAGAAGATTAAAGGCTTGCATTAGAAATCTGCCAAAGGTGTTTTAGAGATCATATGTTGTAGAGGTCAGCTGCTAACTTTATGCTTGATAGTGTTCCTGAAACAATATGAGGGTGCTCATGAAAGGCTTTTGAAAATGCAGAGCAACAGAAACTTGGGATTGATGCATAAAGTGTTGTTCTAAATTACAAGTTTATCCTGTGTCAGTGTGGCATTCATCCCAATCAGTGTAATATTCTTCATGTGCAGGGTGAATTTTTGTTTTGGTTCTATTTCACCAAAACCTAAATATATACACAGAGGAAATACATAGTTTTTAATCTCCCAGATGTCATTGTGATACTTGATGAAATCTGTTATTGTTTCTATGTGAGTTAAAAATCAACAGTGGCCATTGAAAGCCATTTTGAATGTAGTCCATCATCTGCACTGGAAAAGAGAGTGAATGTTCTGAATGTGCTCCACTGTTACTGAGACTGCTCAGGCTCCCAGGGAAGGGTTCTGTAGCCAGACAGCTAATCTGTCTTCATGGCTCTTTCAAGTACCTGAACTACTTCATTTTTACTGCAGTTTCATCTGATTCATTTTGTCATCCTTCTCTCTCCTCAAATTGAGCGTGCCCTTTTATGTAATGAGATTATCATGTCTTGCCTTGCTTCTTGTCTCTGCTCTGGACATCATTTTCCTCTGATTTTCCTCTATTTTATTGTTTTTCCTGAGCAATTTCATGGTGGTTATCCTAACATGGTGCCCAGTATTGGATATAGTTCTCTAGCTGAGGTCCTGCTGGTACTGGGTAGAGTAGAATAAGTATTCTATGTCCTACATCTGATGATATTGATATACCCATCCTGCAATTTGCTGCTTCTTTCCATTGGCATCCTTTCTGGCATTCATTATCTGTTGTTTTACAATGGCTCTTCTGCCGTAGTCCTGCCTTGCTTACTCCTCTCCACTGTGCATTTGGTTTGTAAAATTGTGTGACTGTTCTTAATGCTTCTGTTTGCAGCCAAGCAGCAGACATAATGGAAACACCAGGCTGGAAGGCCATGATCCACTCCCACCCTCACTTAGTAGCAGAGGCCTTTCGCGCTCTGGCGTCTGCGCAGTGTCCACAGTTTGGCATTCCACGCAAACGGCTAAAACAGTCCTGAAATCTTCCATGAACTTTAGAGAAATTGGACTGACTCTACTCCTCCATGTCCAGAGGTGTTTTCACAAACCATAAAAAGAGTTTTTGTTATCCTTGTCCACAGAACAGAAGCTGAAAAAGCCTATTGTTTGCTTTTCAGATGGATAATTTATGGTTTAATCCTCAGCTTTAAATTAGACTGATTACTCTAATTCACTGAAAGGCCTTAAATTATCTTCAATGACTCTCTAGTCCATATAGTCTAATGTATCTTGATTTTTTTATTATTATTTTTAATGTGCCTTGTCTTTTTGACTAGGCTCTGCAGGATTGCACTAGCTCCATAATGCAGTAAAGCTGAAAACTGAAGATTTAATTTTTGAAAGGGATCTTCCATTATTTTCAGAAGAAAAAAAAAAGATTATAGTTTGGTCCTGTGCTAACTGGAAGGTTTTGACTGGCCTCTCGTTAGAAGCACTTGAACCAGAGGCACAGAGGTACCCTAGACAAGTGCTAAACATAGGGAGAGCCTGTTTACCTTCAGCGAATGCCTACAGGCTATTTATGGCAATATACTGCTTTGAACATAATTTATTTTTCATTGTGGGGGCAAATATGCAATGGTTTGGCCCAAAAACATATTTTCATTGCAGTTTGTAATGCTTATTGTGTGTGTGTCAAAGCTGTCCAAGCGGTGAAGAGAAACACAGAATAAACCTCTTGCTTGTGTTTCTTTATGGTCCATCATTAGTTTACATTGATTGCAGAACTGATCGAGAGGCAAAGAGTTCAATGTGAAAAGGAATAGTGTTGTATATGGAAAAAGTATATCCCAAGTGTATGGTTACATAGACAAGTAAAGGATGCATAGAATGACCAAATGTAAATTGAGGAAATGGGCCAAATGGATTCTGAATATGCACTTTTAACGTGTAACTTTTGTATGTTGTGTGGTACATATATATTTTGCTTTTGACGAATTAATGAGGTACAGGTAATTGTGGCTTAACTTTTTAGATACATTTTAAGATGCCCACAGCCACATGGGATTTAGTTTTGTTAGAAAAGAAAGGCATGTCTTTTTAAGACTCAACTGAAGGTGGCTATTGCAAGCTGTCATATTTAAGTAACAGAATATTTTCGCTTATTTGTAAAAGGCATGTGAATGGTAAAAACTTTGAAGGGATTTTTTTCCCATCTTGACTTATGTGCACAGCTTCCATTAACACCTGAGCAGGCTGTGTACACATTGAGGAGTATTTCCCTGAAATGTCAGATGGTATTTGCAAGCAGAGACTTGCTCAGTCTTGCATTTCAGTTATTGTACTAGCATTGTGGATGGTATTGAAATTCTGCATAATGTGAAAAGGATGAAACATTTGTAAACTGCTTGTCACGGGCCAGTTCTTTATTATATGAACCTTAGCTTTAATATCAACATCCTCAGTGTTTGATAGCTTTGTTTACAATTGAGAGGAAAAGTCTGCAGTAGTGCACACTCTAAATGTTCCCTGAGTTACTGCATTGAGTTTACTGTAATAGTGATAATATGCTGTATTTCTTTTTTGGGGAAGACTTGGGTTTAGCAGTGGGGAATGGGAGGAGAGCTCACCTAATGTATAAACATATTTGCATAAGGGTTTGAGTTGGCCTCTTAAAAAATATTTGGCAGGGAGGAAAGAGGAAGAATTTTGGATTGTTTTCTGTCTTGAAATCTATCCTCATTTCAGTGAGATTCATCTGAATTGCTCTGAACAAAATTTTTGGAGAAAAGGATATATAGTTTTATACTTTAGCTTCTTGTAAACCACTAGCAGAGGTAAATTGGAAAAAATGCCCAGTCCAATTTTAAAGACTAAAACCTCTAAACATAAATTTTCTTCTTACCTTCTGAATAAATCTTTTTGATGGTTAAAACTGTAAAATTGGGAACTTTAACAATACATAAGGCATCAAATTTTATATTTACAGAGATTTGTCCTTTTACCAGTTTTAAGATGTTTATCTGAAATAAGGTCTAATAAGTATTCTCCACAATAAGAGAGTAAAGGTAATTATTCCAAAATCGTGATGTTTTGCTGCACTGTGTAATGTGTTGGGACTACAGATCCTCGTGCTGATCACTGTCAAACTTGCAGCTCTCACATGCAAAGTGACTTGAATATTTAATGCTGTAATGATTGCCCAGGTCAGCCTGTTCTAAGGTAACAACATACAGTAATCAGATGGAAAGCTTAAGGATTTCTGTGAATTTTTTTTTAAGAAGCTTAATAGCACACTTTGTACCAAAAAATGTCAGACACTGTGCTGTGATACCATCTACATTGTGGAGTGTCCCCTTTCTCCAGTCAGGCACTGTAAACCATATGTTACACTAACAGGAAAAGCCCAATGATGATTGATCTGTTTAGATTTGACTTGATTTATTATGTATGTTTTCAAGTTTTGTCAGCTCTTAAGAAAAACGTGAAACAGTTGCTGTATTCTCAAGTGAGTGCACTAATTATTCACCTCTTCAATTACCTACATGCAGTGTTCTCACTGGAATGGGACAGCTGGTAGTTACAACCTTCTCCTTTGGATTCAGTAGCTTGGTTTCCTTCCCCACATCTCAAAAACTTGCCCCTCAAAGCCTCAGTTGTCAGTTCGAAGTGCAGCAGATCGAAAAAATCTTAATCAAAGGGGACAGGGTTTTTTCAGGCTGAAATATTTTTTTTCTTTGTTAGTTTTCTATCCAGATTAGGACTATGACATATGAAGGTGCCATGTTTTGGCTTGCCAACACTACTCTCTCAGATGTGAACCACCACTTCCATACTTTCTGGGGAGAACCCTGCATGTGTCCTGTGTGTGTGTGCGTGTGTGTATGACTGTGCGGTGTTTTTTTGTCAAGGATGACTTTCTAAAAACAAGGACTCAATTTGCTGTTAAAATGCTATTATGTATTATATATATATTTTTTTTTTCCATTTGAGCCTCTCCTAAGGAGATGCTTTGGGTGGAAGTTGCTTCAATAAATGATCCTTATTTCCTAGTCCATTTACTGCATGCAGAAGTATGAACACATTGTGCCTTTTTAGCAAACTGTTGCAATGAAGGGAAGGTTTAACAGGATACAAGGTCTTTGTAAAAGGTATTTTTAAAGGTGAAGGAGAATGCCATTTGGTACGCAATTGAGATGGAAAAGTTACAAGTTACCCATTTGACCTCTGTTGCATGTTGATTCTTGCTTCCTAAATTCAGTTTCACTGAGGCAGAAACTACACAAACAAGTGGAATAAGTATTACAGATACAAGTGGAGTAATGGTATATTTTTGTGAAATCGTGATAATATTT
>JAOXXN010000102.1:33705578-33719151 GCA_026770055.1 Myrmophylax atrothorax
GTACCTCCAAGCAGCTCAAGGATCATCGAGGCACAGGGCAGGTACGTGACTGTCCTGCACGTCCAGAGGGAGCCAGCAGCAGAGCTCATTAAAGCACAGCTCGCGAGAGATTGTCATAACATGTGCCTGCCCCTTGCCGGGGTGCACAGTGCCTAAAGAAAACACATTGGGTTGCAAAACACAAATGTTTGGCACAAAGAAGTACTTTGCTGTCGGTTCCAGACCGTGGTGACATTCCAGCCTGAAAGCCCTTGTGTTTGCATTTCTAAGAAAGAGTCACAACTTCTTACCCTTCCCTCCTTCCCTGGCACAGCCAGCTGCCAACTAGGATGAGGGATCCTGTAAGGAGGGGGGTGATGGGATGGCAGGAGGCAGACGCTGCCGTGCTGGAAATAAAATCAAGCCTCAGTGCCCACTCCAGCTCCCACAGCCCGCACAATGCGGGCTGGCCCCGCTATTGTCGAGGGAAGGAGAAGGGGCTCCCAGCAAATTCTCTGCTGCTGGCTGAGACTCATCAAGCCCGTGGCTCACTCCCGGGCATAGAGTCATCAAAGCGCCCATCAGAGCTAAGCGGCCCTGACAGCCGCACAGCGGGGACAATGGGGCCATAACACTTATTAATCATATCCCTCCCCATTGAACCCGACCCATCAATCAGGCGCCCTGGGCTTGGACTTTGAATTCCCCGAGCGGGGCGAGCTGCCGATCCCATGGCTCTCGCAGTGGGGGACCAGACGGAGGGACACGCCGTTGCTGGGACAACGCTCGCCGCTGCTTCCTGTTTCCCCAGATGTCAGCCATGTGTTTCCATGAGAGCGGGATTGTCCCCAAACCAGATGGAGCCACGGGGCGCTCCGGCGGGCGCTGTGGCAGCTGGGGCGGCCCCTCCACACAGATGTTGGCGCGTGTTCTGGAGCTGCAGCTTCCTTGGGGAAGTGCAGGGGCGGGCACCGAGCTCGGCTCTCTCTGATCAGTGACAGGACCCGAGGGAGGTTGAGGTTGGATCTCAGGGAAAGGCTCGTCTTCCAGAGGGTGGTGGGCACTGAACAGGCTCCCCAGGGTTTGGTCACGGCCTCAAGGCTGCCAGAACTCCAGGAGTATTTGGACAATGCTCTCAGGGACAGGGTGAGATTGTTGGGGTGTCTGTGCAGGGCCAGGAGCTTGACTGGATGATCCCCGTGGGTCCCTTCCAGCTGACACTCTATGGTTCTGGCTTGTCTGTCCCTGGATCCTGGTGGCCACTGGCACTGGCTCTGCCCATTCTTCCTGGCCTGTGTGATAGCACAGGAGAAATGAGAAGGTGCTTCCAAGAACCTCCCAAACACCCTGACTTCTCACACAGGTCTCTGTCTCACCTGCAGATCTCCAGCTGAGGATGCCACAGAGCCCTGGGAGGGAGAAGGCTGAGTGTCTCTGACATCTTTCTTCACAACTTCCACCCACAGCCGGAGTCTTGGGCCTTTCTGAGGAACTCTAAGCCTGATCCCACAAAGCTTCAGCCCATCTGCATCAAACAACCCAAGATTAGGCTGAGTAGAGCATCAAAGTGTGGGAATACGAGGCTGATTAAAGCTTTTTCAACACGGGCATTAATTTTTTCCCATTTTTTGAGTCCTGTGACTGGAACCATTTCCCTCCATGTGCTTCAGACATATGCAGAGCACATGGGTGGGAAATTGCACATGCTGCCCATATGGATGGCTCCCCAGAGGGAAGAGGGCAGTCCAGGAACACTCAGAGAGCTCTGCCAGTGCTACTGTTTGACTTGCTGAGCAGGACACGCAGCCTGGGCTTGTGGTTGGGTTCCCTCTTCAAGCTCTTTCCCTCTTCCCTCTGGAAGGACAGGATGAGGATGATTCCATGCTGATGGAGCTAGGAATTCTTGCCTTCCTACACAGACTGCCCTGTGCCAAGTTCTGTCTGCTGGAAAACCACACCTAGAAAAGGCTGGCTTCAGGCAGTGCTTGGTCTCTGCTGGTGGGTACAAAGGAGGCTCATTTGCAGCCCTGAACAGTGTGAGATGTGGGTGTAAAGCAAGCTGAGGAGCAGGCTCAGCACCCAGTTGTGTGCAGGCAAAGGTCTGTGAGACGTGGAGTCACAGGATGGTTTGGCTTGGAAGGGACCTTAAAGATCATCTCATTCCACTCCCTGCCATGGACAGGGACTCCTTTCACTAGACCAGGTTGCTCCAAGCCCTGTCCAACCTGGCCTTGGACACTTCCAGGGATGGGGCAGCCACAGCTTCTCTGGGCAACCTGTGCCAGGGCCTGCCCACCCTCACAGCAAAGAATTGCTTCCTAAATACATTGCTAATTACCATGCTAGGTATTAATATTATTGTCCTATTAGTTTTCAAAATTAACAGTTATAGAATCTGTTCATTAGATTTGCCTTCACTTCAGAATTTTAAAGAACCATTTTCCCTTGAAAATTGCAAGTAATACATGTTTGAAAATGTAGAAGTGAAGAAAATTCCAAAATTCAATCAGCTGGAGGGGACTCTGTTTAATAAAAAATGTATGTGCAGAGTGAAGGAAATCAGCTCTTAAAGCAGATCTTAAAACTTGCCTCTTAGAGCTGTCAGTAGCTGTACATAATGTGTAACACTCACTAAAGCATTGCTGAAAAGTTCACTCAAGTGTAGGAAAGTAATGAGCAATCTCAAACTTTGGGGATGGGGTACTTTTGGGATGCCTAAAACTGGTGAAAATTCCAATAAATCACAATTCTGAATGTGTCAGCACAGTTTTTAAAGTAGTGTTGTATGTTTACTACAACTCTAGTCCTTGTCTTTGGAAAATTCTGGATTAGGTGTTGAGTGCTTTCTGCTTTTGGAAAGGACTCTGTTGACTCAGGGTGGTTCAGAAAATCCCCTTATGCAGCACAGGATCCAGTGGAGCACTTCATTTAATATGTGGGAACTTTAGGTTTGTGGAATTGTCACTGGATATATAAACTAGAGGATTTGGGGAGGAAAACACAAAGGCTGGCATGGTGATGGTACAATTTGTTTTCTGAAAATGTTAGTTTAGTGTATTTCCCTTATTACAAAAATGTATTAGCCAAATACACTTGCATATTTTGAGCTTTAATATGCTTTTGTATCCTGCAGTAGATTAAAATGTCACTCATATTCTCCGTATTTCATAGTCCCTCAGAAGCCCTGGGGAAGGTGCACGTGTTTTATGTACTTATGTCCCACCAATAAAACAATGCTCTAGAAGGAAATCTGTGCAGGCCATGCAGCAAGATGTCAAATTAATCGTACCGAAATAATGAGTTAGCACCAAATGCTAATTAAATATTGATGGAAGTCATACTCTCAATTATCTTCATTATGGTGCAATGTTTTATGTAGACACGAAGTGCAGGGATCGTGGGCACATATTATCATTAGTCTTGTCATATAAAAATATTAGTTATTTCTCTTTTCAAAAATCCAGTGTAAATGCATTGGAGGTCCATGTGTAATATCTTTTTGATGGAGTAGGTCTTTATTAAGTAAAGTTTATTGTGTTCACCCCTGTTTCTTTCGAAGGAACTGGAAGGGCCAGCCTTGAGCTCAGAGAGGACAGAGCTGTAGTGTGGCACAGCAGAGAGAGGAGCCCAGAGTATGAGCCTGACAAGGGGAGACTGAGCTGAAGCACAGAAGGACTGGTAAGGGAGATATAATCCCCTTAGAAATTAGAGAACTTTTGGGGGGAAGGACTGTGTTACTCAAAAGTCCAGGACTATTTAGACTGGAGACTAATTACATGACAAGTTGCAGGAACAGCCCTACCCAAATACAGTCTTATATGCAGTTGCCTTTGGGGAGGATGGACAAACTTAGCACAAAATTCACAAGTCAAGCAGGTACTATAATGTGCATTCTTCCTCTCAAGTCCTTTTGAGCTCTGCTGGAAAACAAAAAAAGATAATTCCAAGACTTCCAAAGTCTTGCTGGAAAATGCTGTCCTAGGACATTTCTTTTTCATCAATAAATAGAAAGCATAAACTGAGGTGAAAATAAATTCTTTCTGCAGACTTTATGGAAAGGAAAAGCTTGTACAGAACGGCTTGGATGGGTCTTCTTTCCCAAGCTGGGCTGGAGAACAGGTCTGCCTGCCATCTCTGTGTGAGGAAAGGGGAAATTTGTGCTAGATGGGGGCGGGAGTGGAAGTTGTAATGCTTTTCTTGTGCTTCTTGGCTGTAATTGGCAACCTTTGCAGCAGGTGAGCATTAAGGATGCTCCCAGCAATGCCTCGTGATGTTCCATGTGTGCTGTGCTGTGGCTGGGCAAAAAAATATCCCAGTCCCAAGAGTGTGAATGCTTTTTGTCACTTCTAAGAGCACTGAAAGGTTAAGAGTGAAGGCAGATGGGTCACCATAATTGGGGAGGATGGTGCAGAGCTTTTTATTGTAGAGGGTGCAGCCTTAGTGCCATTGTCTAAGTGTAAATTGTTCCTAAAAGATAACTCTGGTATTATTCATCCTGGAATACACGTGAATCCAGTGAGAGGCATTTTCAAATTACCAGTGGTGAAGTGTGGCAGAGCAAAAGGAGCACTTGAGCTGAAGAACAGATAATACCCAGTAGAGCAGAACTGCGGCACCAGCTGCTGAGAGGGTAATTCAGTGCTCATAATGATTTCAACTTCTCTCTAAAACTATCACTTTGCAAGTATCCCTCTTCTAAAGTACAGTTTCCCAAGACCATCAGAATAGAATCTCTCCACACCCTGAGCATGTGAAATTAATGACTGAATATTATGCTGAGAGCCATTTAATTAAAAACGCTTTCATTAATAATGCAGTTGGAGAGTGTATGTGTGTTATGTAATTAAAGATAGTACATCAGTAAATGATACTATGGAAAACCAATTCAAAAAATTCAAATGAGTTGGTGTAACATAAGGAACTTAATTCAAGGGGGAATAAAGTCTGTGTGAAATAAGCTCGGAGTTTTTTCCTGGAAGCTGCAATTAATCTGCTTCTGGCAACACAATTCAATACTCGTATTTTAAATAAGGGGCTGTGCTTGTTTTAAAAGATAACTGGGGTAGTGAATGAAAATAGATTTCTCCCTCCACTCTTTTAGCCCACTGCAAGTGTCCCTTAATGCTTGGGCACGCTGATGATCTTGGCTGACCTCGTGAGTCTGGGCTGCCTTGCACACCATTCATCTGTGGTGCTGGTTTTGCTTTGAGCAGTCAGGTTGTGCTTGGCTGTGACCAAACACTGTGGGCCTGGTATTTGTCATATGTTTGCTTTAAAAGCAGGAGAAGGAAGTGGAAAAGAGAGGTTCTTCCTTTGGGACAGAGCAATCTCCCTGCCTGGCATCGCCTCCAAGAAGCTGGAGTGAGAAGGCATCTTGTTTTCCCAGAGTACTTTGGCTAATCCAAATCTTCAATGATTGAAGTCAGAAACATCGCAGTTAAATATATCTGACATGGGAAGTGGATTGGAATTAAGTAGCTCTAAGTACTATCTAATAAATACGCTTGCTTATCATCTTCAATAAGGCAACTTGAAATATTTTTTAATCCTTTGCTTTACCTGCTCAGAAATCTGTGTTAAATATTCTGTACTCCCAGGTTAGCAGTGCATGTCTGCTCAGCATCACCTGCCTCAGATATTTTCCACCACCTTTTCCTTTCAGGGGTAAGTCCCACTGGTTCAGAGTAGACTGATGGCTCCTCTTGGAGCAGTTCTGCTAAGCCAGAACACACGTGCTCATGTGCAAGTTAAATCAGCATGACGTATTTTGAAAACCTGAACTGATTTTTTAAAAGATACCTTTGTTGTTCTCTAGGAGAGCTCAGGGTGAGTTGCATTTCACCAGGGGCTTTTGAAATGGGGGTGAAAGGAGGGGGTAATTGCTGTCCACCCATCTAAAACCTCATAACTGGCATGATTTTCTCATGGCTGCTTAGGTGTTTTTTACTTCTATCACAGAAACATGGAATGGTTTGGGCCAGAAGAGATTTTAAAGATTCCTTGTTCCAACCCCTGTCACAATCAAGGACGCCTTCCACTATCTCAGGCTGCTCTAGGCCCTGTCCAACCTCTCCTTGAACATTTCCAGGGATGGGGCATGCACAGCTTCTCTGGGCAACCTTTGCCAGGGTCTCACCACCCTCACAGTGAAGTATCACAGGCATGAAGGCAAAGATCACAGCAATACAAGAAACCTCCTGTGATGTTCCAGCTGCACAGAAGAGGGAGTTGTTTGTTTTGAGCTCACCTGAGCTGCGTGCCAGGGACCGGAACTGTGCCCTGTGCCGGGCTCGGCACCCTTGCCCCTCTCCTCGAGGTGGCTGGGCACGAGTGGGCACAGCAGACCTGTTTCATGCCTGCTTTGGGGAGCTGGCAGCATTCCTGCTGTTTGTAGGATCTCTAGAACAAAAGATCCCAAATCTTGTTTCCCGGGAACTGTAACAGATGGTACAAACAGGATAAATCCTAGAAATTCAAAGCAAACACCCTGGTAGCTTTAGGTGGAAATGGTTTTCTGGGCATTTTTAACTTCAGGGCTAACTCAAATAACCTCCAAGTCTCAAACTTCTCTTTCTTTCCCGTTTGGAACCAATTATAATGTATCACCTTTCAGGAAGATCACCAGCTTATTTGGAGCTGTTAAGATAAGGTAGCCAAAGCTTAATTGACTGCTAATGATGAAAGAGTCACATACTGTCTGGGAATGAGGCAAGAGAATAAAGAAATGGGATTTGCATCCGAGGTGGCAGAAATGTAGAGCTGTCAAGGGCAGATGAGCAACGTGATGATTGAAGGTGAGGTGCTGGCTGGTGATATGACTGTCTTGTTTTCCAAGAATGGGTAATGCGAGAGGGGCAAGGTGAGCAGTGGGAAGTCTGGGAAGGTGTCCCAGGGGCGGAGGTTGCACAGTTGCTCCTCCATCGTGGCTGTGCTCGACTGCTGCCCTCCTGCTGTGTCCTGTGGTGCCTTGTGCCCTGCTCCAATGGCCCAGCTCTGGGTAAGAGCCCCAAGTCCTGCCTGCTGAAAAGCTAAAAGAGACCACAGTCTCTCCATGTGCCAGCTCTGTGCTCCTTTCCTGGTATCCACCTAGGAAAGGTGGTTGAGGCTTTTGACTTGCACAGAGGGATGCTCATCATCTCCGAACCCTCACAATTAGGCAGCTTCCTGTGTCTGGGTGAGGAATCATGGTGTGCATTTTCCATAAAGTGAAGAAAATACATTAAAAAGCCTCTGAAGCAATGGAATTTTTTTCCTCTGTTCTGACTTGAGTACAAAACCAGAGATCAGTGCAAGAGACTATGACATGGTTGGCTTCATTCCTTTTGAATAGGAAGGTGCTGATGTTTTCATTTGGATTCTATTTTAGAGTCCTGCCACTGTTTATGCAGGTAGAATTTTTTCTTCCTGGAGTAAACTGTTTTCCCATGACTGTGATTGCTTTTTAATTGGGCTGCAGCTGGTGCTGGATTTGTGCTGAGCTGGAGACTAAATTACATCTTCAGAAAAAATATTTTTTGTGATTTTTTTTTTTCCCCCTTCACAATTTAATCCGGTTTCTTGCTTGAGAGTACCACTAACTGGAGCTTTGCTTCTGAGAACCCCCAGGTATTTTGGGCTGGAGAGCTGTGTGATTGGTTGGTCACAGCAGCCTTGGCCAAGCCCAGCAGACTCCCTTCAGTTCCCATCACTCCTGGCTGCAGATCTGAACAGGCTTTGCAACCCACAAGGGAAGTGTGGTTTGACATGAAGTGGGGTATTTCATGGTGATTCAGCTCCTCCTTTGTTAACCCAGTTTATTTGCTTGTTCTAAACCACAGAGGATGCTGCTTCTGAGAGAGAGATGGGAATGGCAAAGTCTAGTTTTTCAAACTAGACACCCTACAGCTAAAAAATCTACTTGATTGATGTGTGTTTCATTGAGCTACTTAGTGTATTGCAGCTTGTTATTGTCTTTTCGCCTGTGCATATTTGAACAGAGACAGTGCTAATGACAAATCATTATTATACTATAAATAAAACATTATCCAGATTATGCTGGTCAACAGAGCATAAAACAAATAGCAAATTCTAATGTCCTTGAATTACAATTTAAAAAGAAAAGCTGCACAGGGTGCTGATTTGCATGGAACACCTTTTCCTATTTCTGAGAATTTTTCCAGTTTCATCAGGATCATTCAGGGGTTTGCTCGTTCAGCATTGCCTGGTAAATTCTCCCTAAAAAGTGCCAACCCCAGGGAGCTCAGAGCACACAACATCAGCTCTGCTGTTTTCTGCCTTGCTGGCTCCTGTGGTACAGCACAGGCACCCCATGGAAGGGCTTGGGCGCTGCCAAGTGGGCAGAGAGCCCCCAGTGCCCGTGATCCCATGACCCAGGAATTCATGGCAGGATCTGACCACTGGTGAGGGCTGCAGGGAGATGGAAGGTCTGAGGATCCAAAAGAGAAAATTCTTCATGGGAAAAGGAAAAGAAAAATGGAATTAAGTTGCTTCCCTGTTCAAGTTGAAATGATTGAAAAATTAGGGATGTGCACAGTTCCTGCAGCTCTGTATGGAATTCTGGCTAAAGGAAAAAGGCTGATGCTTATGTGTGTGTCATGAATGAGCTTTTTATTGGGATTTCTTTGTGAATATCCATGGGATGTGGAGAACAATAGGAAATGTATTTACAAAGAGGTTTAAATACTTATTAAATATATTTAATATGGGCTCCACAGGGAAGTGGTCACAGCACCAAACCTGCCAGAGTTCACAGAGTGCTTGGACAACACTCTCATGCACATGGTGGGATTTTTGGAGTTGCCCTGTGCAGGGTCAGGAGTTGGACTCGATGATCCCTGTGGGTTCCTTCCACCTCAGGATATTCTATGATATTTGCATTAATATGTGTACAAAACTATCCTGTTGAGATTTAGATTAAATAAAGGATGTATATGAAAAACTCATGCATTAAGTTGCTGCTCTCATAAGTCATCATTGGCCACTTGAGCCACTTCAAAAATGGTATTTCATCTTTGCAGTTTTTGTCTTAAAATCCTTTGAGTAAGAGCCATAAGAGGAACAATCATTGAGACTTGAAACCTGTTTGAAATAGTCACCTGTTACAGACAAAAATATTTTTAAAAATTTACCCTGTTCTGTGTGAAATGAAATCAAAGTTAGTTCTGTTTACATGGGCAGTGTGAAATTTGACCTGATCAAGTCAGTCATCTTTGGATTGTGTTTCCTTACTCTGCTTGAGGTAAATAATTTCTTCTTAATCAGATTTTGACTGCAGTAAGATTGTGATTTTTTTGCAGTGATTTTCTCAAAATTGACCTCAAAAAAAAAAAAAAAAAAGGAAAAATACTGTTTTAAAGTTGATTTGTAAAGCATTGTGATTGGAAAAAGTGTAGTGGTGAGTTTTCAGGTGTGATGAAGTTTGGTCCCTCTCCTGCTCCAGCTGCCTTGTGCTGGGGCTTTGTGGGAGGAGAGCAGTGCATGTTTTTCCCATCATTTGTCTTCCCAAGACCTGGAAACCTCAGGCTGGGAGGAGGCTGTGCCACAGCCAGGGGATGGCAGTGGAGGAGAACCCAGCTCCTGTTTTAAAGAGAAACTGAACAAGGACCAGTGGGTTGCTGTGTCTCCCAGCATGTTCCTGCTTGGGAATGTTGTCTAATTTAATCTAACCCCTTCACTTGCACAATTATTAAACAGTTCATGATTATCTTCGTCAAAACATGCACTTCATTCCTCAAATATCACAGAATGCTCTTGAACCTGCTCTGCCCGGGCCTGCACACAGTTCACTATAGCACATATTTAAATATCTCCTAGAAAAACAAATTCCAGCTGGGGAAAACTGTTCAGTGACCTGCTGCTGTGCCTTTGTGTCTTTATATATGCAACATTATTGAAAAAAATCAAATAGGCCACAAGCAAGTGCCAGATTTAGTAAACTCCCTTTATTTACATACAAATACATGTACACATATGTGCTGTATATGTACACATATTTAAGTGTATATACATACATGGTTTCCACATACTCTACAATAATTAGCATGTAGGGTTTTCTTTTAATTGCCTACAGTGCTGAGTAAAAATACATGGCAATAAAATCATGGCTTACAGCTAAGTTACAAAAGCACCAACCACTGAACTCGAAGCAGTAAATCCAAGCTCATGTACAGCTGGAGCGAGGACACGCTATACAGAATACAAAGTAGACCAACTTGTAGGAATTGACAGGAATAGGCAAACTAAAAAACATCATTGTAGACCAGGAGAGACTCTGTATGAAGTAGGATGAAGGAAAACATTTAGATTATTGATCAAACTAAACCACACATTTAAATTTGTCACCTAAAGAGAAAAACAAATCAGCCAGTCACTTGTATATTTTTAACAGAGAAGGTTTTTTGTGTGAGTCTTTACCAAGGAAATCAGAATTAATCTCATGAGTGAGTCTTTCTGAGCTGCCATAGTCACTTGTCTGTGTGCACATCACTCAAACAGAGTATTTTAATAGTGTTTTTTTTAAGCTGTGTTTAACTTCTTGAACCCTTCACACAAGTCTGATTGGAGGCAATAAAAAATGCTTCCTCAGCCAGCTTCTTGCACAGGACCTGTGACATCAAACTATCACAGAAGCCATGAGAGCAAATTGGCTGCAGCAGCAGGATCAATACCCAGCAAAAGTGCAGGGGATGGTGCTGGAAGCTGCATGGCCAAAGCCAACTGCGGTGGGACAACATCTGGCCTGTTGAAGCAAACCCACAGCTGAACCCTCTGTTGTTCTAACTGCAGTGGAGGGATCCTGTTATGCACTAGGGGAAAGCCCAGCTGAATATTTATATTAATAGTTTGAAACCTGCTTTATGAGGTGAAGATGCATAGATTTTTGTTGCTCTCTCTCTTTTCATGGCTGGTATTGTGACTCAAGGTATGCAATGCAGTGCTAAGGAAGACACTTGGTGCCATGAAGCAGAAAGCTGCTTGTTGTTCAGGTGTGGTCCTTGTGCTGTGATGTGTTTTCCTTGCTACAACATAGTGCTAAGAGTTTGGATAGCAAAATAATTGCTTCCTTTGCCTGGAACTCAGCCCCTGTTACAGTCCTCAGACATCACAGAATGGTTTGGGTTGAAAGGGACCTTGAAGATCATCTTGTTCCAACACCCCTGGCATGGGCAGGAACAGCTGCTAGACCAGGTTGACTTAAACAGAGATTACCCTTTTCCAAGGTATTTCTATATTCTCTATTGCTGTAAAACTAATACTGGTGTGTGTGTGTGAATGTTTGAGAAGAATCAAAACCAGTGGTGAGCACGGAAGGAAGGAATGTACACCACATGTGCACACCTGGGGGATCTAAAAAACTAAAGCTCATTGATGTGTAATTACAAATTACATTACTGCATATCCATGGGTAGGAAGGCTAAAGGAAGAACTACTCACCCTTCACTTCAATGAGTACCTACAGCTACTACAACTCATAAAAATGCAGATTTGTTCTCTTTTTTTTTTGTCCTATAATTAGCACTTCCTCTTAGTATTAGGATTTGACTACTTGAGCCTCTGTGTAACATTCTTTATGAAATCAGTGGGGGAGCTGTTTATTTGGAGTTTCTATATGAGCAGCTGTGAGGCTGCTTCATCATTTGTCACCTGAAGTTCCCAACAAGAAATAGGATCCTGCTAAGTGCTGTCCAGTTGAAGTAAAAGACAACCTCTCTGCCATGAAGTAGTTTTAAAAACTGATTTTGAAGATCAGTGTTCATTACAGACATAATTTTGTTGGATTTTTGTCCCGTGCCTGCCTCGCAGTTCCCTTATTAATGATAGCAGAGCTAAAATGCGACGGTCTCAAATGAAAGTGATTGTTACATAAACAGTTTGATTAGTTACGATACAGCACAAACACAGCTACGGTTTTTAAAGACTTTTTAACCTGATAGGAAAACATATTCTTCTCCAAAAGGTTAATGGAAATGCTTAGTTTCACGACTGATGCTGACTGGGCCGTTGCCCAGGGCCGGGTCAGCCGGAGGACAAGTATGGCGTCTCGCTGTGGTAGTTGTAATCAGGACAGACCTTCTGCACCAGTTTGTAATCTACGCTGTAGAAAGCGATGTAAATGCAGATGACCTTAAAGGGTTTAGAACACAACCAGGAGACATGGCTTTGAGTCTGCTCTTGGTAGCAGATCTTTGAAGGGTCGAAATTGCACAAGGCAGTTTTTTTAGCGCGGTCCGTTTTTTCGTACTCGATTCGGCAATTGAAGGACTTGGATTCCTTGGTCTCCAGCGTTGACTGTGGAGATGATTCAAACTCAACCACCTTAGAAGGTGGCACCAGGCTGACTGAAACATTCCCCAGACCTGTGGAGTTATGTCGGAAATAAACACTGAAGGTCCCATTGCCGTGATCGACGATTTTCCCTGTGATCAGGAGGTTCAGCTTAACAGTTTTGATGTTAGAGTGGAAGTCGCCCCATCCAAACATCTTCTTGAATTTCCCAGTTTTTACTATAGGTCTGCGTTTAGTTCGTGCCAGAGATTCCTGAACCTCCGTGATGTTGGACAACCAATCCCAAAAGTTTTCTATGCTGTCCGAGTAGGACACCTGGCCATGTTTCAGTACTGGAGATGGCTTAACAAACAGGCGTAAAGGGTTGATCATCCTGGAGTGGACCACGTTGTCAACCAGTGTCTCTGCAGCATCCTTGTCTTCCCAGTCCAGCACATCCGTGGCTTGTACGACCTGCCTGGTGTCACAGAATACCTGTTAGAGAACAGAAAGAAAGAGTTGTGTCAAGTGTGAAAATAAAACCATCAAGATACAAAAGGAGCCATTAATATTTATTTTTACACCAGGAGGGTCTGAATCAGTCTAGTCACAAGTCTACCGTAATGAGTAATTTCTACTGCCTTATGAAAGCTCAAGGATTTTACTCATAATAGCTTGTGGAAGACACAAAAATCTCAACAGGATGCATTCACTAGGGCAGATGGATAAACCTCTGGACAGGTTGATGGCTGTGATGTGCTGCAGCAGACACCCTCTGCTCACAGATTTGTTAGATGAAAACATGCCTGAAGAAAGTGAAAACCAGAAGAGCAAAGTGGCCCATCTGCGAAAAGATGGATGAAATAGAAATCAGGATTTTCCATTCCCCTTTATTTTTTTCCCCACTTAATCTCTCAACTGGTTTAGGCCTAAAATCCTGTTCTAATGGTGTAATTGTGTCCTAAACCGTTTATTGTACATTTGTCTTTTCTGGTGTTGCCTTCTCCATTTTTAACAAACTTCAGCTGCACATTTGTGCTCTTAGTTTGACACAAAGAAAATAGCCATATTTTTGGTGTGCTGGTTTCAGCTGCTGAGCTGCCTGTGTTTAGCAAGACCCAGCCTCCCAGAAGTGTGGAGCAATCCCAGCCATGCAGCACAGCTCAGTTTTGGGAACCATGACTGGGCCAAGCTAAACCTGCAATCAGCAAACAAAAAATTCCTTCTGGTAGCGACAGAATGGCCTTACATTTTGGAGTTAAACACATAAACAACCAATTCCCAACTTAATGTAGAGACACGTTTCCCAGGTATGTTCTTCCTCTTCACT
>JAOXXN010000102.1:33729436-33741055 GCA_026770055.1 Myrmophylax atrothorax
TGACCCCCATCCATTCTAAGTATGGCACAGCAAAGGCTGGTTTTTCTCTCTTCCTACTCACGTGCCATTATTCAATTTTTTACTGCATTATGAAGAGGAGAGTTTTAATAATCAAGTCAGATTAAAAGAATAAAAGGATGCTTCTGATGAGTTACAAACAGAGAGAAGCTCTGCATTTCTAGCAGATATCAAGCTCTGTATTATTACAACGTGTAAGAGATGATTAACAAAGAAAAATATTACAGTTATCTACTCCCTTTGAGAGCCTAACTAATGAACCTCTACCAGCTGCTGTTGAAAAATCAGTAACACTATCACTATCAATTTCAAGACAAAGCACAGCTGACAGATGTTTGAAGTGATAAATCAGGCTGCACAAGGATTAAAATAACAAGCCCCAAATGGCCTTTAAAAGACAAAGGTGCTGCAGTGAACTATTTTCAGCCACTTTGGATCCTGTCAAAAGTTAGATCACTGATACAATTATCTTGCAAAACAGTAATGACCAAAGTAATATGTTATGAAAAATATAACAATGGCTATAGTTGAGCCAAGTTTTTGAAAAGAACAGGCTTGATAGTCATTTGTGCTTTTAATGGCAGAACTGAGAATACTGTGGAGCCCTGAATACTACTTCTGGGAATGAGTGATGGAAAGTATGTGCTGGGCTGAAGCATAAAATGTAACTGAATTGCATTCTTGTACATTTTAATTAATCCTGTTTTAAAGCAAGAAGTTACATTTTAATAGGCAATGAACACCATTATTTAAATAAGGCATAAGATTTTTGTGTTGCTTCACTGCAGGCTGCATTTCCTAACAACCTGCCAGTGACTGGATGGAGATAAAGAAAGAGCCCATTCCTGGAGAACAGTGTGTGTGCTTCCAAACTCCACTGCCTTTAACTGGAGACAACTGTAGCGAGGGGAGAGAGAGCAGAAACAAATCCCAGGTTTCTGAACTTTCCTCAGCTTTCACCATTAAGTGCATCTTGTCAGAGGACGTGATTCCTCCCTAACCCTCTGTTGTTAACCCTATGAAATAGAAATGCTGTTAGAAATGCTCAGTTTAAAGTATTAAAGATGCAGGTATTTTCCTGGCACTGCTCTTGGCTCAGGCAGGGTCAACACAGCCCAGCATGGGAAGCTCCTGGTGGAAAAGAGCTGCCCCAAGTGATTTCTGCACTGACATCTCAGGAAAGCTGTGGACACCCCAAGTTCCTGGGCAAGTTCCTGCTAAAGAACCTGTTAACTGGGGTTATCCAGTGACTCTTGATGATTCCTCCTGAATCCTCCTGCTCTTTAAAGGACATGTGTGGATGTATCCAAGAGTCCATTGGCTGGGCAGAGACAGGAGGGAGGATTGACTAGTAGTCTCAAGTTAAAAGCTTTCTTCCAGAAAACACATTTTGTTGTTTACTTCAAAGATGATGTTCTTCCTGGAAATCCTACTGCCCACGTGTGCTTTTGTTAATGCACAGTCAGACCCAAGCTTTGGAAGCTGCTTGGTACATTCTTGGCATGTCCCTAAGAAAAATATTTCTGCTTAAAAGCTTTGTGACAGAAACACGTGGGAAGTGCAAGAGTACAGTGGATTGCTACAGATACAGAGGGAAAAGGCGACCTGTCACTCACTAAGAAGTGCTACGTGTTGTGGGTCAGGTTGCCTGGGGAGGGCAGGGGGACAAATGCTGGGGCTGAGGCTGCTCTTGAAAGCAGAGTAGGGTGATGTCAGGGTCGCTCATCAGGGAGAAGCTCCTTCATCTATGTCTTTTCACTGAGGTGGAGGCCCTTTGGGAAAAGCCTGGGGGTGAGCACCTCCTCAGGCTGTGCCGAAACCCACCCCTTGCTGGGAGTACTGAGCAGTCCCTTCTTGCTGCCTCTCCCCGCCTGCTCCAGGCGACACCATCACACCAATTCAGCATGAAGGGAAGGCTGAGGTTTGTGTTCCTCCTCAGCACACAGCCAGTGTGTAAGCTGGGGCTGGGCTGGAGCTGCCTATTCCCAGTGTGGAAGCTGGGGCTGGGCTGGAGCTGCCTGTTCCCGGTGTGGAAGCTGGGGCTGGGCTGGAGCTGCTGTCCCCAATGTGGATGCTGGGCTGGAGCTGCTGCCCCCAATGTGGATGCTGGGCTGGAGCTGCTGTCCCCAGTGTGACTGCTGGGCTGGAGCTGCTGTCCCCAGTGTGGATGCTGGGCTGGAGCTGCTGTCCCCACGCCTGCCGGGGGAGCAGTGCCGTGCTGGCTCACAGCCGTGAGTGCCGTGCTGGCTCACAGCTTCTCTCCTCCCCGCCGTACGCGTGGCAAACCACGGCAGTTTTCTAAATTAAATTAAAATCTTTTTCCTTTTCAAACCACTTAGCAGGAGGTAGCACACTGGGGCACTTGGAGATATTTCATTGCTGCCTACACACACACATGCATGCTGCTTTCCTAAACGAATTACTCTCTTAAAGAAGAGAAAGTCATTGACTGAAGCTGCCTGATTATTAAGTTTTAAGGTGAAACGATATTAGCCTTTGCCTAACAGCAGCCAGCCACGCCTGCAGCCATTGTGTACTGCATAATGGTGTACTAGCAGTGACTTCATACTGTAAGGTCCTATTGAAACCCAATTTTAATCCCTTTCAATTTATTCAGACATCTTTAATGTCCCCAATAAAAGAAAAAACAGAATTTCTTTCAGCTTGAATTTGGATGTACTTTGAAAATTGGGGGAACAGTTTGTGATTAATTGATCATATCTTTTCTAAATTAAAAGCTTTCTAAAATATGATTTCCCTTAGCCTTTTTTTTTTGTAAAGCTATTTAGCAATAAAAACCCCTCAGGTTTTCTGACTTATTTTTGAAACAAACAAACCCCCCACCATTGTTCCCATTCAATACCAGTGCGAGGTACATGAAATGTTAATTTCAAAATGAAATTATGGGTTTGAGACACTTTAAAAATGACAAGGTTCAAATTTGAAATTCAGTCTTCACGTGACTTTTAACAGGGCTTAATTAGAAATTGGTCAGTCATCTGTCCTGATATAATAAATCCATGACTTGGGTTTACAAAGGGAGAAGAGATGAGTTTGATGTCTAGTTCACCTGGAAGGATGTCACAACATGTGCCTGGTTTGTTCCTTTGCAGGAATTTACCGAGATATTTAATATCTAAGATCTTTGTATATGCACTGTAAAAACATAAAGAGAATGTGAAGACAGAAAGGCTTAGATCAGATGAAAATGTTATGTTCTAGCACAATAGGAGTTAATAGAAATTGCTGTCATTTGCATGTAAAAGTATAATTTCAAACCTATTTGCTCCACATGCGCCGTATCTGTATCAAACAAGAAGGGAACACATTCAACACTGTTTTACATCTTCCAATCTTTCTTTTACTGTGAATTACTTTGCACATAACCCCAAGTATTAACTTGGTCTCATTCCATGATACATTTGATGTATTTCAATTGGCATATAAAGAATAACATTGCCAGGTTGTGGAAAAGAACTGTCCTAGCAGGGTGCCTGCAGTTGGTGAAACAAGCACTGACGGCAGATAAATCACCTGCAGGAGGGCTGGGAATGAGGGAAATGGGACTTTGGCATGTTGGGTTTAAGGCACACGTCTGAAACACACACCCTAGAGAACGTACAATCCTAGAAACAAGACAAAAGGAAGCGTTCTCTTTGGATGCAGACTAAAGCTGGTTTAGAGGAAAGGCTCTATAAAAGCACAACCTGAAAATGTCTCCACTGTGATAGCAAGAATAATGCAAATTGGAACACAAACATCAGTGGATACATGTGCTGCAGTAGCCAACTGGATCCCAAACCTGCAAAATCCCCAAGGCTTGAATATGAGGTTGGTCTAGATGAGCATTCAGTGAAAAATCTCAACTCTCTTGTCTTATTTGTCTTCACTTACAGCAGATTTTTTTTTTAAATTTAGATATTTAGATAATCAAAGAGTAGTTGGGTATGGAAAGGACCTTAAAGATCATCTAGTTTCAACCCCCCTGCCATTGGTAAGGACACCATTGCTGCCCCAGGAAGGCTCCATGGATATCACTATCCACATTCCTCTGCTAACAACCCCTTTGACTCTTCCCTGCTCCAGGACCTGACCATGCAGGGTAAGAAAAACAAAATGTTCCTTATGCACCTTGGTGTTCACATTTCTTTGGGGATTTTTCTTTTTCACTTGACCACATTGTTCACCTCCCTGGCAGACAATGAATTTGCTTCCAAAATAGACTTTTCTATTTGAAGATTTAGTAGCCAGTTCTCACTACTTTTTAAAAAGCAGAATAAACCAGTTCAGAAGGACTCAGAACTGCTAATAAGACTTGTATTCACTGCTTTATTCATGCACTGACTGAACAGGTGTAACACAAAATAAGGTCTTTTTTCATCCAATTGCCAGATTCTGAGCCTCTGTAAGAAACCTAACCACTAGTAATGAATGGGTTTGGAAATGAGTGTTATCAAGTGCCCCAGGTAATCTCAAAACACAAACACACTGGGGTTAGGAAGAGCAGGTTCTTAGTGCAGGAGATATGAGATGTGAGCTCATAAGGAGAACTACAAGAACTGGTGATGTGTAAGTGATGTCAGGCTTAAAAAGTCACACAATCCTTCTCATTTCTAATGTGTGTTTTCACACAGATTGTGAAGATCAAAGAAGGAAACAAATCTAAACAAATCTAAATGCTGCCTAGACCAAAGCTGGTAATAAGCATATGATGGACATAAAAGCAACTCTGCTATAAATGTTTTAAAGTGCCTCCTGTGGACACAAAAGGTGGATCTACAGGGACAGGAAGTAAACCCCTGTATTGAAATTTAATGTGTTGCCCTATGTGAACAATTACAAAGCCTATAAATATGTATGTGCTTGACTGAATCAGTAATAAAAATGTGATTTTATAAATCTCTGAGTCTCCATGATCAGACCAATAAACTTGTTGCATCAAACAGCATTACAACTTCTGATACCTATGGAAGACTCAGTTGCTTGTGATAAACCATTTCAGGATGGTTTGTTTGTCTGTCCTACCTGCCTGCAATGCTGCAGGACTAAGGATGAGGGGAGCACAGCCTTGTGCCAGTTCCCTCTGTGCCTGGATCGGCCACCAGTATAAACTTGATCTGGACCAGTCATGAACATCAAATTCACAGTGTGCACAGTATATGCACAGTAGTCTGTTACAGATTTTGGCTCAGAAATTTGTACATAAATCTGGTTACCCTGTTCTTCTTGGCTGGGTTTGAAGAAGGGAATCTTCCAGCCCCTTTTCAAGGCATAGCAGCTTCTCCTGTCCACAAGAAACACATGGAGGAGAGCAGGATGGCTGGGCTCATAGGGATTGTTAGCACCTATGAATGTGTTACTTCACTAAACAGAGAGCTTGTATTTCCAAAAAAGCTCCAGAAGAGAAAATCTTGGCAGTTCTCCTTCCAGCCAGCAAAGGGCAACACCTCATTAAGTGTAGATAAGATGTATGTGGCTCATGTTCGACTTTGCTTAGGGCTCAGCTGAACTTCAGCAAGACTCTGATAGCTGAATATGGATCGAAATGTCCAAACAATTTTGATGTGCAGTTCATTGCTACTCAATACTCAGGAGGAGATGTTTACTCCTGAGTGCCAACATCACGCTTCCCCCTTAGCTGCTTTTCTCCATTTATCTTCATGGTCAGTACCCAGGATAAATGTGGCACAGATTGGAGGGAAGAGGAGGGGTCACTATGCTGCTGGTTTGCTCCTCTCTCAGGTTTGGGATGCTGCTTTCCTGGCCTTGTAGCCAGGCCATCATGCTCCCACCACTCTTCTGCTCTTCTCAGGGTACAAGAACTGCTCCTGCTCTGGTCTGGAACAGGGAGTTGATCCCATGCCAACAGCTTTCTCCTTGTTGTATTCCTCTCTGGTGCCATCCCACCTGGTGCTGCACATTGGGAGCACATCACTAATACCAGGCTTTGCATTAAGGGCAGCCACAGAAACCCTCTCCTTCCCCACTACAAGTGAACTGGCAGTCAGGCACACACACACAAAACTGAGGGAAAGCATCCAATTGGAAGCATGTAAGTACTGAAAGGTCGGATTGAGTCTGATGTTCTACATTTAGAAACATATTTGATTCCTATACATTAAGGGCAAAGCTAAATGTACTATGCTTGGGTCATCTTTTGTAATAAAAATCCTGCATTTTGCATGGCTGTATGAGGAAAATGTTCCCTTCCAGAAGTCAGACCATTGCAGGCTTCAATGAATTTCAGTAAGAAGTAACTGGAAAGCACCTTGGCTGAAGGTTTAACTTGTCCTGTCTGACAGCTACAGGCTGGAAACATGCAAATGACTGATATGTGTGACTGTGATGAAAGCAAATTGTAACACCAAGTGTCCTGAGAGCATATACTCTGTTACAGAGAATGGCTAACCACTGCCTTTTGCTTTAATTATTTATATTATGTGATAAGTGATTGAACAAGATACATGTGGGTTTTATTGCTTCACATGCCTTCAATCAAGTTTTTTTCTTTTTTTTTCCTGTTTCTAAAATTACAACTAAACCTTGGTGTATGGTCAAGGAATTTATAAAAATCTTCTCAGCTGTGCCATACAAAACACTTTTTACAGAACTGTTCTGATTTCCTTCATGCCTATATTATCTTCAGAGCAAAGGGAAATGGGTAATCAAATCACACAACCTACAAAAAGAGTGAAAAAAGGGCCTTACTTGCTCCCAGAAGTGAGGAAATGTAGTGTTAAGACTTGAAACTCATTTCCAATTTTCTGTGTTCCTACCATGGTCTCTAAACAGCACATTATCTCACACACCAGATGTGCAGCACTATCTAGGTACTACAGGGTGTGATAAGTATGGAATTTCAGCCCCATTTCTTCTTTTATGTTGTAAGTCAAATCCTTACTCTGATTTTAAGTTAGGGTTTTCTCGTGTTTTCTGTGTGCTTTGGGGGTGGGAGAGACGTGGGGAGTTCAGTGTTCAATCATAGAAATGGAAAACTAAATCACTGGGGACTCGGAGTATTTAACTTAACAACACAAGAGAAATCAACATTCACACCTTTAATTTTATTTAAATTGTGTACAACTAGAGTGTAGAAATTACTTAAGCTGATGTGATTAAGTGGAATTTGCCCACAAGGGAGCAGTCTCTCACCTGGCACAAGCTGCATTTGGAACTGAAATAAAATGGAGGCATCTTGAAAATCTGAACAACTGTCAAGTGCTATTCTGAAAATACTATTTGCACATTAAATAAAAAGACATTCACTAATAATAACAATGCTAAAAATAAAAATACTACTGTTCTGTCTCAGCTGAGAGGTGGTCACCTCATAAAGCAGTCAAATGGTGTTGCAAATGCACATTTTTCATGTATGAGTAGCTATCCTGGAAATAGAGGAAATAAAACTTTGCACCAGGTTGAATATAAAACTTGGATACAGCACACAATTCTGTGCTATGTTAATAGCATTTGGGAGCTGGGAGGTGAGAGTTTCAACTAAAAGGAAAGGAGAGGCCATGGAGGAAGAAAGTCAGCTTTATTCTTTAAGGCACATTTTGGTCTTACTTTGTTTATTCTGGAAGGTTCCTTTGCCTTTCAGGAGTCATTGAGTGCTCTTGGGATTCCAAGGAAACTTCTTGGTTTCTGAGGGCTTTGAGTGGAGCCCAATGCCTGAACATCAGTTTGGGGCTGATGGTCCTGCAGGTGTGAAGTTGGGTTCTGTGGAAGCTGAAAAGGTTTGGTCCCTTGCAGGCCCAAATGGCTGCACACTTTGAAAGAAGCTGAGCATGACGTGCAGTGCTTCCAGTCATCCACAAAGGAATGAGCTAATTAAATTATTTTTTTTGCTCTGGTGTACTGCATAGTCCAATTAAGTTGCTAAGCCAATCATTTGAAATAAATCAACCATATTGTTACATAATTCTTCTTAACAGACAGAGATGCCATTATATGAACTTGGTTCTAAGGGTGCCAGATGCTCCTAAACAGGGAGTCTAATTTATTTCATTGATTTTAAAAAGCAACTCATTCATGTGTGATAGATTTTGTCATCCAAAATGCTAATTCTTATCTGAGTTTAAAGTAGATTCCTGTCTCTCTCATACATAAATGAGAGGAAAGAAGAGTTAAATATGGACCTTCCTTAATTCCCCATCACAATCACATAAAAGTCTTGTCCCAAAACACTGAATAAATGTCCTTTTTAACAGAGTTAATAGGATTGCAATAGAAAAGAGGCCAAAACCACATCTCAAAATTATTGTACCAAATATGAAGAAAAAACATATTATCTTTGAAAACAAAGCTTTTGCTGAAGAAAGAGCACATGCTGAAAGGTTAGCACTGTATAATGGGAAAAATGGGCTGAATCGTGTTCCTGGCCAGCCCATGGTGCTGCCCAGTAATTGTGCTCAGCCCTAGAGGAGATCAGAACAGGCTGGCAGGGGGCTCAGAATTTCTGGAAGACTGGGAAACCTAGTTCCCTGTGTGAGGAAAAAAAAAAATTACAAGCTTTAGATTTGATTTACGTTTCAAGGATACTATTAAAGAGGATGGGCAGGGGAGATGTTCCCCTCAAATGCTGCCAGTGACATCGGCTCCTCCAAGGAGAGCACACTGCACACTTCTAACACAGTAATCAAGCAAGCCTGTCTTTATCTTTCTGCCCTTGGTTAATGTTTTGTTGTTTGGGTTTTTTTTTTTTCCCCCAGAGAGAAGATTATATATAAAAAGTTGTTGGTTGTTTTTTGATAGCTTCATTGCAGGGTTGAATGAGTCACACAAAAGCCAAGGTATGCAAAGCAGCTTTGGGTGACAGTCCTTTCCTAACCATCCTCCAAGGGTTTCCTGAAGAAAGTGCTACTGCCCATTAATAATCTGCTCCCCTCAGAGATGCAGGACATGAGAACAGCTCTGAGAAGAAAGAATGGGGATTACTGAATGTTTTTTCTGCACCTGTGCCTACCATTCCAATTTGTTCCTCTTTACTGTGCACCACAACAAAACAGCTTTTGCTTTGTGTTTTCACTTGGTCAGTGATGATTGAAAGCAATTTCTCTGGATAAAAGTTGAAGGAAAAACCCCTGTGGTTTCCATTTGGACATTAGAGGGTTGATGTGTTTTGCTGTCACATTCTATTTTTAAATGCATGACACTGCACAGGTGTTCAGACTGCAGATCCTTAGCAGAATCTGTCATCTCTCTGCAGCTTGTCACTACATCAGCTCACAAACGGAGGCAGAACCAAGTTCCCGCATGGTAGAGAACTGCAAGTGCCTGACAATGTTTAAGGATAATTTCTTTTCATACCTGATAAATTCTCAGGTGTTCTAATGGCTTTGGGGTTCGTTTGCCCATCCAGAATTTCTCAATTTAATTATTTATCTACAAGTCCTCAATATGTAGAACAGAAAGTAATGGATGATTAAAACCCACTTTTGCAGGAGCAGAAGTTGTTAGTGTGAGTCGAAGCACAGGCTGGCAGTTTTACCTCTGCACTTGCTCTTCATGAAACACTGAATTCAGAAGGATGAGGCTTACACAGAATTACAAATCCTCTTCCCTGGTCTGCCTTAAGAATATATTATTTCTATATCTATGGGCATTGCTAAAATGTAACATAGCAAAGAATACAATAATCAGTATTTTAAGCAAGCTGGTCTTGAGGTTTTAGCTCAAAAAATAGGGCTAATACACACTAATGATGTTTTTGAAAGTTTTACTGAATATTATGCACTGCTAGTAGAGATTTTAAGGAAAAGTATCCTATGTTCAAACTATAGAGAAGGTGGAAAACGAAGCAGTTCTTACAGGACTGCTCCAGAGTCATCAAGCAAGGGCACATTGCTGCTCCACCCAGAGCATCCTGGTCCACAAGGAACATTTACCTCTGCCTCTACAAGGCCATTTGCTGTTGACAGTGGAAGACCAAACTTAAGACCTACCCCTATGAGTAAAACTTAGATCTCCCAAAGAGATCTGAAGTGAGCCATCGTGTCCTTCTAGCTAATTTAGAGACAAAATTGCAAATGAAACCCATTCCTTAATAAACATTTAGGATCCATCACTAAACAAAAAACCAGCTGACTCAGTAATACTGTATTGAACTCCAAAGGATCCATTTGCCTCTTGCACGATTAAGTAACACTAATTCAAGTCCTCTGACATTTGATTCTGCTCTCTGTTATTTTTACTATCAGTCACAGAGAATTGAGACAAGGGTCTCCTGAGCACTGAGAACCCATACATTGCCCAGAGGGATGGAGGGCTGTCAGTCAAGTGTGCTGAAAGAGCAGGTTGATGTTACTGTGAGGCTGTTCACTATCTAGTTAGAATGACTTTGAAGCCTGGGGGAGGACCCTGATGACCAGGAAAGACCACAAAAGTAGCAACTGTTTTCAAAAAGGCTGAAAACAATCTGGGAGATTATCTGCTGCTCAGACTCACTTCAGCCCCCAGGGAAATCATGGAGCAAATACTTTCTAAAGTCATATGTGGACACAGGAAGAGGAAGATGATGACTGGGAATAAATAACAGAGATTTACCATGGATTTACTAAGCCTACCATGCTTGACTAAACTGATTGCCAAATATCTATCAAATTACTAGATCTGTGGATGAGGACAGAACAGAGGAATGTCATCTACCTTGTCAAGGTTTGTGACACAGTCTCCCAAGCATTTCTGTCTCCAAGTTGGGATGTTGCTGCCCTGTGTGGGTGACAAGCTGCTGCACTGAGGCTCAGAAGGCCGTGGTTATTGAGTCCTACTCTGACCAGACATCAGTAGCAAATGGGTCCCATTCTTCTGTAAGGCTTCAGACTGAATTCACAGAGGGATTTTGTAGGCTTAAATGTTCATAATCACTATCACTACTGAAAAGTTTTGACGTAGCTTGCTGGAAATAACAGTATAAACAAGATAACCTGAAAACTAATCTTTCCAAAGAAGATGATTTAAACAATCTTGTTTGCTCCAGATTTCATTATAAAGTCATTTTTAAAAGATACTATTGGCAGTTGTTGATATTTGGACCAAAGGTGATTAACTGAATTACAGGCTTTGAATGGCAGCATATAAATGAATTTAGCAATACTTTTTCTTTGTTTTTAATATATACATTACTTGAAAGAAAAGTCATATTTGTATTGTGGGCTTGACTTAAAGGATAATTTTTACCTGCTAACTCCTCAGGACACTATAGATAGATAGATAGATAGATAGATAGATAGATAGATAGATAGATAGATAGATAGATAGATAGATACACACTCTGAATGTGTCATAGGATGGGATGTTCTACCTTGGTAATATAGTGAGGACTGCTCCCTCCTTGAGTTGTCTGGAAGACAATGTACTTCTTGAATAGGTGGCTCAAAGGCATTCTGAACAAAACAGAATATTTTTTTACTGTGATCTGCTGAGTTAACCTTTCACCCTACACGTGGGTGTAGGACTGCAGACCCCATCACTTCCAGGACTGTGGCACACCAGTCCTGTGCCTCAACCAGTTAATCCCAGAATTGAGACCACATCGGAAAATTAACAACCAGATCAGAGAGAGACACAATTATGTACTTTTATGAGTTACATCAATCAATT
>JAOXXN010000102.1:33763031-33790311 GCA_026770055.1 Myrmophylax atrothorax
CTAAGTAATAATCTCTCATATAAAAATATGCAATTTTTTATTGTCAACTTTCATATGAGGAGTGATAAGAAAATATCTGTATAGAACATGTGCAATTACCAATATCAAGGTGAACTCTGGCTAGTTCTACAAGACAGCACAAATATAGTATTTTTAATAGAGTTTTAGCAAGTCAATGACATAAATAGCCTAAAGGGATGATAACATGCCCAAGTGAACTTTTTGAAGACAGATAAAAACATATCTTATTATTCCTTAAAGAGATTCCATGTTGTTTTTAAAGACATTGTTTTTCTGGCCAAATTTGCCAAAATAGATATGTCTTTATTTACATAATTTCCAAATAAGCAGCAACTCGAATAACTGATTAAGACATTGCACTCTGCATCTATTTTCACATTGTTTATCAGCAGATGTCAGGTTTGTGTTACTCTTTTTTTATTGTTCTAAATCTAGCCCAGCACATATCCCAGTGGCCTTTGGTGCCTCAAGAGATAAAATTGTTCATGAAACATCCAGAACGTGCATTATGTTATTTGAACAATTAGAGCAGGTTGACTAAAACCTCAAGCTCTTAGACTGGGTCCATAATTGGTGGGTTTTGAAAATTGACACAAACTCTTTGTTTTCATTGCCATCTTCCAATACCAAAGCAATTATTCACAAAACATTCTTATATCCCAGGGAAAGAGGGAATTTTTTGAGTCTTCCTCATGTTATGCCACTATGAAGGAACTTGTATTTCCCAGAGCCTGCCTGGGAGCTTGTCATTAGGCAGCTGAGGTGGAGAGGAAGCAGAATTCCTTCCACCTGCCTTCAAATTGTGGCCCAGCTGGGGTTATGGCTGTGGGGGAGGAGGGGATTGCCTTTGGAAGGTTTGTTCAGAACCACTGAGGAACTTTGGATAAAGCTATGCTTTGTCTCTCTGAAGAAAATGTTTCCCTCTATAGGTGAAGAGAATCAGAAATGCAGACTCTCATTTCTGGCACAGTTGTTTTGGAGAACTGGAAAAGCTCTGTGAAGGTGCTTGGTTTGTTCAGCACTGGAATAAACCAGAGGGTCTCAAGAGCCTTCCCTGAAAAAAGGTAATTCAGTTTTCATTTGCTGGGATATTGTTTGAAAAGTTTGTGATCTCTGGAGAACAGGTGCTTGAATTTCAATCAAATATGGGGAAAGAGAAGTTGGCTTGGAGAAACAGTTTTGGTTTTTTGTTGGACCAGAAGCTTGGTTTGGGTTTGCAATTAAGTTTGCCACATATTCCAGTCAGTGCTAATTAACTTTGTCTTTTACTCTGAAAAACATATCTCAGTAGGAACAAGCTGTCTAAAAATGGTATGATGAGACCACTTGTGTTACCTAAGGGGAGGCAATGATTTATGAGTGAACTATTAACAATTCCTGCATAAGGTCACACCACAGTTTGTTCTGTGTTGACCTCAGGTTTACTCTACCATTGAGCTCACCTGTGTGAAAATTGAAATACAGCAGTGAATGATACATTACTTTTGAAAGAACCGGAACAGAAAATGGAAGTTTCCTTGGTTCTGAAAAGTGTGGTAGCAATTGGCCTCCATTGGATTTGAAGTTGCAGGAGTCCAAAATTGCATCTCTGACCAGTATCATCAGGCCTGATACTGCTGGACTGAACAGGAGACATCAGCCCCCTGCCAACAGAGAGACAACGCTGTAAACTTGGTGTGGCTGGAAGATGAGGAATGGAGTGTTCCTGGAGAGATTTTTCTTTCACTTACAGCAGAAATAGGCATATATATGTCTCGTTGCATTCATTTTTATCCCCTGAGTTTTTGACAAATCTATGATGCTCTCATTTTTCTTGAAGAGTTCTGTCAATTTTTTCTTCGGTTGTAACATAACGTTGAAAAGCCTCTGCCATCTTTAAAAGTTTCAGAGTTAGAGAAAGAAAGACTTGACAGATTAATTTTTCTTTTCTTTTGAAAGTGGAATCAGGAGGGAAAAAGACAAGAAAATGCCTAGGTGCATGAGGAAAGTTAGGCTTCCACAAGCAAAAGACATTCTTCAAAACTGTTACCAAAATTAAAACCCTAATGGCCTTCTTTGATCTGATAATTAGTGGAGGCAAGTACTACTGTAACTTTGCAAACAGCGAATATTGCAGATAAAGTAACAAATCAAGGGAAATATGCTTTGTGGGATTAAATAATTCATAAAAGACAGCTTGGGACTTGGTGTAGTCATGCAGTTCCCTTCTTACTCTCAGATCACATCACACACGTAGCCAGATTGCAAACAGTTCAGTGTAGCAAGAAGAAATCTTCAACAGTGTGTTCAAAATTCGTTTTAGGAATCAAAACCACTGGTATAAGGAGATAATGCTCTGTGCTTTCTCATCAATAGTGATGCTCCAGTCATTTCAAAGCAATAGTGGATATAAATTTAGGCAGGTGGAACCTGACACATGTAGACTCCTTCAAAGTTAGTTCTGGAAACTTTTAAGTTACCAGGAATTTGTGTGTAGAAATTGCAATTTCCACAAACTGTTTTCTAGAAACACTTACCATAGTTAATTTTCTAGGACGACCAATACTCAGGATAAAATCAATTGATACTAGTGCTTAACAGAATGGGTTTGGCAAGGCAAACCTTACCTCAAAGAGTGGAAAGATGCTGGGACATTAAAAAGAGGGAAAAGAAGTTATATTGAGGAGGCTGATGTCTGGCTCTGTCAGTTTTTCTTCTCTTCACAGCAGTTGGAGGGGATTTGAAAATGCTTTATTACTTTTACTGCAAGGTTCTTTTAGCAGCCCTGGGTATGTGTGAGTGGGAATAATCCAAGTGCAGATCCCTGCTTATGCCAAATGGTCTAGTTCAGTGGCTGCTGACCTGTTGTCCTGAGGTGGAAAACACTTATTTAACTGTTCAACTGAATAAAGCAGTGGGTTCATGCAGTTAGATGTGATTACGTGGTAAGATGTGGAAATTTCTTCATCTCAGAGGAGAGACAGAGCACCACATGTAGGGCTGTTATATCCATTATGCCTTTTTGCTTCCTTCTCTTTTCTTCCTGCGGTGTCACATCTGGCACATGTTGCATAGGCTGGTTACATGCACCAACTTTTCCTTGCTGGTGCATTCCCAGAGTGAGCAGGTTCTTATCCATGAGGGCTGGCTGTAGTTTATCCTGCTGTTGCTCATCAGGGCAGAGATAGCTACTACCTCTTTTCCTTCCATTTTTGCCTGCCTAATGAGTCTCAGAATATGACCAGTCGCTCTGTAGTATGTGTTCAGTATTAAAAGAAAACCACTGACTGTAGGCAGGAGGTCATTCAGCATTGCCACTAACAGCTTTTGATATTTCTGCATTAAACCCCAAACCAAACATTATAGGCACTGAACCATCTGCAGGCATAAGTAGGCTTATTGTTGCTTAACTTCTTAGTGTAAATGAAGAGGGCTGTTATGTACTGCTGCCTGCTTTTGTGTGCTCAGTGCTCCCAAACAGCGAATCCTCTGCTGCTATCTCTGCTTTGTCAGAGTTGAATGAGATGCAAAGAAGTTCTTTTATTTTATTAAGTGTGTGTTGCTGCTCTCTGCTCTCTCACAGCAACATGATCTGACAATAAAAATGGTGGTAAGAGAATGCCAATAGTTTTCCAGAACAGCTTGTACTGTAACCTACTGTGATCCAGGACCAGCGTGCTTGTGCAGCCCCAGCTTAGACTTCTGAGAAACCTGCTGACCTGATAGCAGGAGCTGTAAAAGCCTACACAGAACAGAGTTGTGCAAAGCAAGAAGGTAAAACTGCAGATGGGGTTGGTGAGAAGGGGGTAGCCGGCAGCTCAAGGGTTCAAAAGGAAAAAAAACACATGGAAAGATATACAATCCAAAGGAGAAAACAAGAAGGCTAAGGATGACAAGTCTGCAGCAGGAAGGGTCAACCTGTCCCAAGGACAAACTGAGGAAAGCCACCTGTACAGGATTTGTCTGGTTGGCAAATGTTGGTTGGATGTCATCTCTGGAGCAGTGAACCTCTCACCCATAGCTCATTAATCCCAGCAATCATTTTGGTGTACTGGACAATAATGAATTGATTTGTACTTTTACATGGAGTTTCTCCTACATCCAGACCCTCCTTGTGCCCATTAGAACTTGCCCAAAGTGACTCAGAGGGGGAGCATTACACATCCAATAATTTGGCTGCAGAGGAAACCTCATCAAATTGTGCCTTTGGTTTATCTAAGCATGGATTATATCCTCATCTGATTTTATGCCCTCCTCTTTCTTTCTCCCTTCTCATTCCTGCTTTAGGATGAGACCAGGTTATTAAAAATTATCTTCAGACCTTTTGTGCTTAAGCTTTTGAAGCTCGACTGTAGTTTCACCAGTCAGAGCTTCAAGTTGTGCATCACAACTGGCTTGTGCAACTGCACTGCCTTTTTAATCTAGGCCTGATTTCTGTGTCTTGGTTTCACTTCCAAAGCATTGATGTGTGTGTGGAGAGAATGGGAACTGATACTTTATTAGAAACTTTTCTGGCAGTGTCTCAACTGAGAAGCTGTTTTATAAGCAGTTAAGTGAAAAAGGTTGGTAGGTACACAAACTTGTATAAGGACAAGGGATGCTTCATGTGAGCAATGTTGGAAAATACATCATGTGTAGTAGCCTGGAAAAGCCTATTGGAAATACTAGAGGTTGCACATCCAGATTAACATAGCCCAAACTAAGTATCCAGATGCTTTGTTGTCACACACAATTATCTACAAATTAATTTTCTTTCTAATTGTAGGCCCTATTTTTGCTTCTTTATAGTGAGGTCAGAGAGTGAGAATGTGGCTCCTTATAAATTTTGACCTGTTGTTTTCTAATTCCATTTAGGTATCAATTAACCTAAACATTTGAAACTGTCCAGATCAGATATATTAGCTGCAACTCAATGACTGATCTGCAAGCTGGAGGCAGCACAATTATCTTCTTGTCTCTGCTATATTTGGGCTTAATTTCTTGCATGTTTCTATGTCCAAAACTATTTCCCATGTATGACTCAAATTTATGCCAAATTCTGCCTAATTTTTATGGTACCATATAGCAAATATTATCTATATATCTATTATATTATAAATATATATATGTACAGATATATCTTTCATATACATACAGATATCTGTGAAGAATCTTCTCCTGTTATGCAAGCTCATCTGCTCTGCTTTAACCAATACTGTAATACTAATACATTTCTGCTATGTTATTTATCTAATCTTTAAGTTTCTAACTCTTCAGAACAACATACTTCTCAAAGCAAATAAATTAGACCTCTGGTTCTAGTGAAGCAGATTTTATAATCTTTTTGTGCTGAGATATGTTACAACAGAGGTTAAACTGGGCTATAATGTGAGGAGGCAGAAAGCTGGCTTGTACCTTTAGGGACAGCTGGTGAATTCTGGCATGCCTGCTCATGCACTATTAGCAGTATTTAAATATACAATGACATTAGATCCTGTTGCCCCTCTTTTAACCTTATCTTTGTTAAATGCTACTTCAGAGAAGATTCTTCCCTCCCCCTAGTTTGTTATGATACATTAAATTTTATTAACACCTGAAGAAACAGGGGAGGAAACACTGGCAAAGAGAAGTCAGGGAGGAAATAGGGATTAATGGTAAGGTAATAAGGAAAAAGAGGTCATAAAAAAGAAATCAAAGGATGAGAAGAGTATTTATCAAAGAGATAAAGAACTGTGTTGTCAGCTGCCATGCTGAGTATAAGATGTGCTCAGAAATTGCAAAGCAATAGTTGCAAGTGGGATATATTAGGGCAGCATGAGAAGTTGGAGCAGTGAAAGAACTGTCCCCCCGTGTTTACAGTATTAGGTTGATGCTGACCTTTTACTGCCATTGTTTACTAGCTTTCCTATACTAAAATCTTTACTAATTGTTGGTATTTAAATTGTCAGTACCTTGGAGGTCTTTAAACCCTGTCATCATTTTACTCCATTAATTCTGCTTAGCAGTAGGAAGGATTTTTACATCCTTCATTGCAGTTCATCTGTTGCATCTCAAAGAACATTGAATTTCAAGGGCAAATTAAAATCTGGGCTTGTTGAGGTAGTCTATGGCAATAATTGCCTAATGATGCTCTCCATGAATGAGCAGCTGGTTTCAACTGCTCCTTGACAGACAGACTTTTGGAGAATAAATAATTCAAGGAGCAACAAGCTGAAGCTCGGGGGAGCACATGCTCCTCCTGACAGGCACTGAGAGTCTTGGAGCAGCAGGAGATGAATGGGGAGATGCCCTGATCTGGGTGCTCAGACCTCAGAGGCTTGAAGGACCCCGTGGGACATGAGCCCAAGAAGAGCAGAGGCTTCACAGCCGGTGTTTCCATCAGTGTTACACACTCCAGCCATCCTACCTCTGGCATGGGAGCCATGGGAACTACCCTTACAAGCTCAAACCAAATGGACTTGCTGCTTAAAAATGTTCTGTGTGCTTTCATGTGCTAGAAGGACCTCCTGAAGCCTCGTTTGATTAAATCAGTTGTGTGATACATTGTAATATAAACACACTATGTTGTTTGACAGAAGGGGTTCTTTTGCTACAGTGCTGAATCAGCTGCTACTTGCAATGTGGAAAAAGGGGAATTTTAGCTGCTTCTGACAGACAGAAGAAGGGTAATGAGAACATGTCAGGTAAGAAAAACACACCAGCAATCCAAAATACATTCTTGTTTCTTTAATATTTATTTTGAAATGGCCGAGTCATTCTGGCTGTAGCACTGACATGACACAGGGCATGTGTGAGCTGGTTACTGGTTCTTTGCATTTTTACAAAATTATTAGTAAAGCACACTGCTAAGCTGCAGAAAGTGAAAAGGATATATCCAGGCTCCATCAACAAGGGTAGGAGAGAAGTTTCCTATCCACTGTGGAAACTCTATTGTAAATGCATCCTGAATATTTCCTAATCTGAAAGAACCACATCACGTGAATTGAAAGAAACCTTACATACAAAAATACACTTTTGTTACATTGCCCACAGCATTTAATATAATTGCTTACTCATAGGAGCAAACTGCAGATTGCAAGTGCAAATAGCAATGTTCATTATCTCAAGGCTATTTTGTATGGGAAAATGTAGAGGATTAGGAATTTAGAACAGCTGAAATCTGCCCATGGTGCTTACTTGGGTTTTGTTTCCATTTAAATTATCATATGAAAATGACTTGAGAGACTAACAAAATATTGGAATTCATTATTTTAAATTTGTTAGGTGTGTACTCCCAGATACACCACTCTTGCCTTTTATGCAGGTAGGAAAAGAGAGAAAACATTATGTATGTGTGTGTATTGTTTGATAGCAGAACAGTATCTTGTGTAGTCAAGAGTTCTGAAGAGGCAGGGCTGGAAGAGCTGGTTTTATTCCTGGAACTGATGTCCTGAACTGCAGATACAGGGCTGGAATTCCATATTTACAAACCTTTCAGAGTGTCTGTACCAAGAGACTTCATCCAGATTACCTGTGCTTTACAAAAATCTTTTAACTTCTGTATAAATCTTAAACAAACAAAGAAACAAACCTAAATAAAAACACACAATCAGAACCAAAGGAAGAATCAAGGAAAACTTCACTGTTTGACTCAATCCCTGAAGGATTTCTGAGACAGGACTGCAGTATTTTACACACAGGGATGTGAGTTTACAAAGACTCAGCTGTTTGTGTCTCAAAGTTTGTTTCCCCTGTAAGCATTTTGGCAGAGCCAAACGTGAGTTGAGCGGCCACTTGCTGCCATCTACTGACAACAGGCACCACCCGGACTCTGCAACAAAGACTTTTAAATTTATTTCCCAACTTTTTCTTTAAACAGATACGCTGTAGAAGAAAACCCAGTAACCAAAAGGTGAAGTCGAAAAAAAATATTCAGAGTAAAAAATCTCCATTGAAAATGATTAAAAGGAGTGGAGTTTGGGTCAGATATTAGAAAAAAAGTTCTTTCCCCAGAGTGTGGTTGGGCTGAACAGGCTCCCCAGGGCAGTGGGCACAGCACCAAGGCTGCCAGAGCTCAAGAAGTGTTTGTGTGATCCTCTCAGACACATGATTTGACTCCTGGGGATGGTCCTGTGCAGGGCTAAGGGTTGGACTGGATGATCCCTGAGTCCCTTCCAACTTGGCTTATCCTGTGATTCTGTGAAGAGCTATAAAATCACAGTGCTATGCAATTAATCAATATGCAGTATGTAAAAGTTGAATTTCACATGAGAGGAAAAATATGTGAGGAAAGAAACTATTTCTTTATGGATAAGTTTCATATCTTTCCCAAATGCACTGGAAACAAGAGAAATATGCAGCATTTCCCTCACGTCAGATACTTGAGATTGAAATGGTTCTATGGTTGTGCAGCCGAACGGGACTGTTGTGTGAAAGTGTGCGTAAACAGTACTCAGTGTGAAAGAGATTGGGTACAAAAATGACATTTGTAGTCCCCTCTGAACCTTTCTAACTTCTCATACTTGAATGAGTAATGTGCCTTCTCTTTCTTAACTCTCTCTCTCTGTCTCGTGGGAGCAGGTCTGTAAGAAATGAGGGCTTGCATATGTGCACTCAACACATCATCTGGGGAGGATATGCAAGCAACAAGCACTCTTCAGTGCTTTTAATGAATTGTTCTGAAAACTGCTTTTCAATGCATGACCTGTTTTGGTTTCCCAGGCTGCTGTACAAGATGTTAAGGGCGGGAGTGGGGTGGAAAATACTGAGTTTCCATGACGGTTTTCTGTGAAATTGGCCTAAACTTTTTTTATATAAATGAAGAAATACATGCAAATCTTCCTTCATTCCAATGAAAAAGGAACTAATATAAAAATCCTGACAACAATAGATAATACCTGAAGTTGGACAGAGGAGTATATTCTGTGATGAAGATAAAAGATTGGCAATAAGATTTGTAGGCTGACTTTCCTTTGATGCAGTATTGGCTTCCTGTGAATTTTTTTGTATTACTTTACCATGCCAATACCTGGGGTTTGTGACACTACTTTACAGCTGGGTTTTGATGCTGTCCACTATGTAGCCCAAGAACTGGGCAAAAGCTGAATTGGAAACTGGACCTCCAAGTGCTCAAAGTTCAGCTGAAGAAAGGCTGAGCAAAACCAGGAGTGGGATCTGTGTCTTTCCAAGGATGTGTTTGTAACCTTTGTGTAACCAAAAGTGTATATATTTCCTGACATTTCTGGCTGTCCAATTGCTGCAGTGATTTGAAAAAGATGGTGTTGGTTATGGAAGGTTCCTCCCTTTTTGATGTCTTTCTCTTCTATCATTTTTGGCTAAAGGAGCACAAGAATTCCTGAATGATATTCTGCTGCCTATTGAACTTTTCCATGGAAACTCAAGGTTCCTATGATGTACCAGTTAGGCAAGGCTGTGTCCTGAATCAGCTTCAGAGTAAAATTGCACAGGAGGTGAAGTGGTTGCCCTCCAAGTGGATTTCTTTCTACATAATTCTGTTTGGAGGTTAAAGAATTTGGCTCAGAGGTGTCAAAATAGTGGCAACCTGCTGCCCTCAGACAGCAGAGATGCATGAACTGCTATGGCATAAAAAGACCAAGCAACCAACAAACTCCTTTCCTTGCCCTTCGTCTGGCCTCTTGCTTTTCTTTCTGGTAGAATCAGACTGTTGGAGCACCCTATATAAAGTTAGTCACTCTATTCAGACTTTCAGGGTGAGGGTGAGGACATATGAGTATCTATCCTTACTCTTTTGATTTTGGGTGAAGTCCAAGATTGGATGGCACCTGTTTTCTAGATCTGGATGGGCTGCAATCCAAGTTGATGGAAATGTCATGAACAGCTGATCTGGAAGCAAGGGCTGTCAAAACATTCATGTTTTCCAACCTTCAGACCATTTTTAGCACCCAACAAATAATATTGTTCTGCTGTACTGAGCCACAGCAAACCTCCTATGTTCTTTCTGTGGCTTGTCTTGAAATTTTGTTGTGAAATGTATCAAAAACTGCTGCTTTCAAATTCCCAATGTATGTACTGCTACAGTCATAAAAATCAGACCTTGACTGTACAGGCCTGTCCTACACCTGAACCCAGGTCTGGTTAGTGCCTTCTGAGGCTATTTTTAATGAATAAAAATTGTAGGAGGTGGGTTATGGAAAAGACTCAACCTTGTTCTAAATTAACCTCTATCTAAAGAACATTATGAAAGAAGTTAAACCCAAAACCTTATAGGCTTTGGCATGATTTTTTTTAAAGTCTTGATGTATGGTAGAGATCAGCCAGGTATAAAAACATACAGGTTTTACTGCTGTGTCCAGGCCTAAATAATTTCAACATGACTTTGTTCTGTATTATAATCTGTGCCCTCTCATGCTTAATATTTCCTCAATTTTTTGTACGTGGCCTCCTGGGGAAAAAAAAGGTATAGGAGATGCCATGGTGGTGAAGATTTTACAGAAGTGTTGGTACCCTGTCTGATTTCTACAGGCAGTCCCTCTGGGTTGGTGGGCTGTCCCTTCTAACAAAGCAAGATCCTTCCACCTTCTAATCAGGTTTTAAGCTGAGGGTTTGACTAAATTTATGGGTCAGACTATTTTATTGATAGAAGTGCTTGCCAGACCTCTTTGGCAATGCTCTCTTTTCACTTAAAGACCTTGGTGTAAATCTTTTTAATGCTTCAGCTACAAAAAAATTTCAAAGAATCTTTCCCCACTTCTTACCATCACACTATCATCTGTGTAAATCATCTTGCTTACTCATTCTCTTAGCTACTTTAGATTGTTAGTCTTAATGACAGGGCTGCAGTAAAAGTAGGGGGGAAAAGTATTTTAAACTGTCATTAGTCCATAAAACTTTGATCATTTATAGTAAGTGGGAATTCATCTTGGACTTTTAAGAGAAGGGAGAGGTCAGTCAGACCATCCTTACTCGGTTGTGCACTCGTGTAATAAAGCACACCTCAAGGAAAAATAGAAGGTGGAAATGTCATTATTAAATGTTGTAAGACTTGGATATAGCTAGTTTTTAAGTTATAAAATATGATGCAAGAATAAGAATTGAGGGTTTTTTCCTTGAACTTTTCCTGTACTTTAGACTTGCATATTTACAGTTATTTTAATGGCCCAGATTTTGATTGCAGTAAATAATTTCAGAATTACCACTGTCACCATTCAACAGTTCCTGAAATGTAAATGCCATGCTTATTGTGATACTGGAAAAGGGCTTTTTGTTTTATATTCATTATTTGAATTCATGTTTAATAACAGTGACAATGTGTAGGAAGCTCTCTCAGGGTGAATGTGGGTCCAGTGCAGAGAAACCTTACAACATCATTAGCATTTTTCTAGTTAAATCTTTAAGGAAGCTTTTAGTGAGACTGAAAGTCCTCCGTGGGACCTTGTGCTGTATTGATACAAACTTCGACCACAGCCTCTATGTGTGCCAAGCTTTATTGCTATTGATAAACTCCAATGCCTGACTAGACCTTAAGTATTCTAAAAGAGACTTTTGTTGTAGTTTTTAGGATGTATCATTTGACAGGTTAGGAGCCACTTGAAATGCCAATACTTTGTGTATGAACCTCTTTCAACTTTCGGATGAACTTTGGATTACCTGAAGACGTAAGAACTGCTGAAGTGTGCAGGTCTTATCCAAAACAATTCAATTAAAAAACTTTCAGAGTTCAAAGCACTGCATAAGTATTTAGGAACTTACCTCTTAAAACATAGATGTGTATTGTGGCCATTAGTGAATACAAGTTGTTCTATTTGCATAAGTATTGGACTAGAAGTATGTGTGTATTCTGGGTGGGTTTTTGAAATTTTAATATGTATTGTATAAATGTATATTAAAGCAAATTTATATTATTAGACTTATAGTATAATTATTATAATCTTTTGGAGTTATAATCTAGTTCACTCAGTGACTTTTCCCCTAAGTTTTTCCAGTCTTATGCAAAACTCTTTTAGACTCTACTTTTATTCTGCTTAGTTTTAGTAGGAACAGTTTATTGTAATAATTAGATGAAAATTTGATTATCCCTTTTTGTATGAGTAGAATATCTAAAATACACTGTTATGGTATCTGCTATATGGAATAGTCAGGTGGGTTTTGGAATACTTTGAAACACTCCAGAACACTCCTGGACTTTGCTGGTACATTTGTGAAGTGGTGCAGTGTGTGACTTTGGTGTTCTGAGCTCACACTTTTGTTTTGCTGTTCCTCTTACATAAAAATCAACAGGATTTAACAGGACTTTCCATCCATTGAAATGGAACAAAATAGCACATGGACTGTCTTCCTTAAACATGCACACATCTTTTTGGCAAATGCAAACCTTGTTTTGAGAGAATACTGTACTATGCTGAAGAGATTGGCCATGTTTCTCTTTCCCTGAGCATTTATATAAAGTCAGGTTGCACAAAAGAAGAGGTAAGCACTGGGTAAACATCCTTACTGAATTTCAACCTGGATTATGAATAATTATTTTGAAGTATTAGAATTCAACTTGCAATATAAGCATTTCAAAGGTCTCATTCCTGGCTTGCTTTATTTAGCATCCTCACAAATAGTTTTTTATCATTGATTTTTGTTGTGTTTTCCTACAAGATTTACTAGATGTACTGGAGGTGTCCTTTGTGCAATTTCATTTTCTTTTGTTGGCTCCCTTAGGACATCATTATCTTTTGAATAAGCACAGAAAACTGTATTTTCCTTCTCCTGTTTGGATTTCTTCCATACTCTTTAGTTCTATTTGAACACAAAACTGGTCAGGGAATTTAGAATTAACTTTGTTTCACATTCTCTTCTTTGCTTAATTGTGGTGCAACTATCATTGTCCTCAGGGCATTTAATAAAAGGAGACAGGAATGCATCCTGACAAAACAGTGGGGCCACATGTAAGGGCTGGAGTGCACAAGGTCACAGAATATGTGAATAAGTTCTTAGACTCAAAAGAGCTGCTATGAAAGTTTGCAGTCAGAAGTAGACTATGAGGAGGAAGTATGTGCCAGAATTAGAGATCCACAAAGTAGGAGAAAACTATTCTTCTTGTGGATCCCTTATCCTTTTCTGCCCTATCTTTCTATATGGTCTGAATCCTACTTTGCATTTATGAAGAAACCCCCTTTAAAATGAAGTTATAATTTTAACTTCAGTGGTGCAAGCAATTTCACTTCAGTCATGGGAAAGAGACCAAATGAAAGTCTTCTTTCAGATTGTTTATCCCAAAGGTGTGCATGGTTTCATGACAAAGAGAGACTTCAATGGCACACTTGCTAGTGACCCTAAGATTTTAGTGAATTAAAAAAAGAAAATTAAATCAGAAGTATCTTGAAATTAGGAAACTGAGCAAGAACATCTTTTCATCCTCATTTTATTTGTTCTCTAAAGCTTAGAATGCTGGAAAGTGAAAAAAAAATCCAGATTTCAGCTCGAATAGGAATGAAGAAGGAAAGTGTCAGGCCTTTAAAAAAAAAAAAAACACAACACCCCAAAAGGAAACCAAAAGGCATCCTCCCAGGGTGAGATGTCTGGGATGAGCTCTGCCTTAATTACAAGGATGCAAACACTCAGCAAACCTCAGAGCTGCTTGAAGTTGATGCATCACATTAAAGTAGAGTCAGACTGTGCTGTTGCAAAGCACATTTTCTTTCAATTTCATTTAGTTGTTTTTAAATGTAAACCAGATTTACTCAGATTTAATTGTATGCTGCTGGTCCTGGTTTAAGCCAAACTCTTCACTCTATTAGAAACATCACAGAAAGGTTTAACTGAGAACCACTTTTAGTAAAACTATTCCTGTTCCTTTGCTTTGGTATTATGTCAAACCCTTAATGTTTATTGCTTTATTTTGCATTTGAGTTTGAATGAGCAGCTTAGTGAGGCTCCATCTGCTCCATTCTGCTGGAGTCCAGGAGGATGTGAAGGATTTGGTTACAGTGTTTGAAGAGTAGTAGCTGACTCCAGTACTGTGGCCAACACTCCCTTCCCTCACTTCATAGCTCTGCAGATTAACTGGAATTAATGAAAACAATCACAGCTGCCCATGGAATATTACAGAAAACATGATGGCTCCATGTTTGACTTGCATATGCTCATTTGCTTGCAAATACGTGTAGAGTCTTGTTCTGGGTGTCTTTTTTTCCTCCTTTTTTTTATTTTTTAATTTCTATTTTCTCTCTTGAGAAAGTGCACAAGCAAAAGCTATTCTGTACAGGGCCATCATTATTGTTTCCCATTTATCTGCATTGTACAAAATCTTTCAAAGTGTGTTCTAAAGAGTCCCATGCTATTGAGGCCAGACTAATGAATTTGTAGTTCCCAAGTTACTCCATCCAACCTTGTAAAACCTGCACAGTGGATTTTCTTTTTTCAAGCCTGAATTTTTTAGATTTATCAGATAAATCATGCTATCAGACTTTCTTTATCAAACTACTGGACTTGTTGAATTTGAGAACATCGACTTTATTTTTCCTTTGCATTCAGCAACATCAATTCCTCAATCTCATTGCAATTATGTATCTCTACTCAAACCTTGAGTATGCTTATCATCTCAGCAAGATTAGTTTGGGTGTCTCAATCCAGAAGCCTAAACTGATGGTTATTTCCCTGTTCTCTTACATCTTACTGAAGAGTCTAGATTTTACTGCAGATTCTCATTCTGTGTAATTTTTATCATTTTCACCATTTTCCCCTTGGATCTTGAGATCACATTTGATCCTGAAAAGGAAGCAGCTTTCTTTGCTGAATGGTCTTTTTTTGTTTTTATTCCCTGTGGCCCCTCCATATTTATAACACCATTCTGGGGTGGGTTTAAGTCAGTGTGAAACTTTTTTTACTAGCTTTTAATCTTTACTTGAAACAGAAGTGCCAAGTATATTTTGAATTTAAAAACCTTCTAAACCTAAAGGATGGTTTTGGCCCAGTAATAGCTAGTGGTTTCAAAAGTGCCTGGAAAATGTAACAAGATGTACTTACAAAATTAGTGATGAATCCAGCCTGTATAAATTCAGGCTTTTGTTGTACATTTTAAATCAGATTTCTGTGCTGGCATCCAGGACTGGCATAGATGACAAGCAGCTGCTGAGTCCAGCTCTTGTTTGTAATTCTGCAACCTTTACAGAAATGTCATGGCTGGGTGTGGGGTTTGGTTGTATTAACACTGATGGTACATTTCAAAGAACACTTCTTCCACTTAAGGGCATGAAGAACATCTCAAAATAAAGTGGATTTTACCACTTTGGACAGATTTAGACATGACTGGTGCTGTACCAGCCTGAGCCTGAAACACCAGTAGTGTTGTGACCTGCACAGCACAAGCCCTGCAATGTCGGGGTGTCCTGGGTTCTCCAGCCCAGTGATCCTCCACAAGCTGCTTTCCTGCTGTCAGTTTAATTCAGTTCTTCCTTGCTAAGGAGGAACACAGACCTCTCCTCCCCCTGTGCTGCTGAAGGGAGAGGGCCATCACCAGGAAATCACTGCCCTTGTACAGTCTGCAGCTTGGTCCTGAGGCACTGGAAGTGTGTGAGCCCTGGCTTTGAGGGAGAAACAGGAATTCAACCAACCTCATTCCATCATTTGACTGACTTGGCTTTGTCTGATAACACAAGGTGAGCCAGCAAAGTGCAGATTTGCAGCATGCTGGGACACAATCTAATTTTGGATGGATTCTGTGTACTGCTGCAGGGAGCTGTTGAATTGTTGTGCCATCCATAGTTACACTATTTTGCTTGAGGATGTGCTCAGATTCTGTCTAAACAATAATTAAATTTCATTTGTAAGGGATGGCTGAACGTGTGGAAAGGCAGATAAAATAATCAAGGACACAATTATTCAAAAAATCAATTGAAATTCTAATAGTCTTATAAAGTACCTCTTCATTTCTTTCATAAAGCTGCTGGGTTGTTCATATTTCATATTTTTCTCATGTACAGGTCAATTAAATTTTAGGTAATTAAATACACTTTTCCACTCACCTTCAAAGGCCACTGTACATCACCAATTTATATAAACTACACTTGCACAGCCTATTTTTAACTTTCCGTACTTGAACAAAGTGTTGGGTTGTTGACCTTTGCAGGGTCACACCTGTGTATATTACTGAGTAATAGCCAATTTGTTGTCCTGATTTTTAACATGCTTCACACATTTGATCAGACCTACAACCCAAATAACCTGAGTTAATTTTATTCAAAGATACAGAATTATGTTTGCTGGAAGATCAGAGAGGCTTGTGTTAACAAATCAGAATTTTTTGCTCTAACTCACAAGTGCCTGACAATTTTAAGAGGAAATAGGAATATTCTAATATTTTGTGACTTTTTTAATACTAAAATTATTTCAGAATTGAAAGACCACCATATATATGAAAATCTAGACCAGAGAAGTTCTTAATTTAAAAATATAATTTCACTGCAGTAGAACGGATTAAAATTTATCTTTATGAATGTGCTAATGGCACCTAATTATCAGATAGCTGCTGATACTGCCTTCATTCACTAAAAGCAAATGTCTAAATGGATTATATAATATATAAATATTTTCAGATCATCTATTTATTTATGAGTTCATCTCTTTCCACAGGTCTACTGGCCAGACAGAAAGAGGCCCCAAAATAAAAAAATATAATTCAATATCTGCATTTTAATTATATCTCCAATTATAAAATGCAAATATATATCTATGATTAACATATAGAAATATATTTAAACTTTATGAGCTTTTAAGCATCAGGTTATTTAATGCAATGGTGGGGTATGAAGACGAGTAGAACACATAGTCCAACCAAGGCAGTAGACTGCAGCACTGCTGTTACTGTCACTCACAGGTTTAAAATACTCCTGATCTCCAGCCTTTCTGTCAGCAACCTTGGATTAAATTCTACAAAGCTTCTAATTAACACAGAAATGTACTGTAGCCTCCTGAAACGGGAGATTTGTTACTGTGCAAGGGACTTGTTAAATCTTGCATTGGTTTCATCTAGAGATGAGCACCCTGCAAGTTAGTGTGTGCATTATTATTATTCACATTATTATGCATGCATTAAAATTATTTATTTTGCCAGTGTAAAAACAAGCTAAACAAACTGGATGATTTTTTCTTACTAGATTACTAACCAGTACCCAAGAGCCATCTGCAGAGGGCTCAGGCACCTCACAATATTGAATGCTGCAATTTCCTCTGTGTTACTACATCCCAGTGCTCAAGGCCACTCCAGTGCCTATTTGTCATGCCTGTGAGCACCTGAAATCTGATTTTTCTTCCTCACTGTGCAGCCTACGCAAACACCAATACAGAAAGATCCATAATGGGATTGGAAAGTTTAGTGGACATGACACTTAATCAGTGCCATGAAATTTGTTCTAGGTACACTTTCATATACAATCAGAACAAGAGGTCTTATTTTAATTTTCCAAGGTGACACAGAGTTATTAGAAACCTACCCTTACATATTGAGGCAAACTGGGCTGTAGGCTTCATTTCTGCCTAGAATGTGAGCATAATGGAGTACCAAACCTGCAAAAATCAAATGGGGATTGAGGTGTTATCTGCTGTAATATTCCCATTCTGCCGAGCAGATTGACTAGACAGGGATTCACAAGGAAGCTCAAACCATGTACCATATGTCAGCAGCAGCCATACAGAAGGGTTCTTTGCTATTTTCCCCTGGTCGGCACTGAGATCTCCCTTTTCCTTCCAGGCTTCTGAGCTCTCCCTTTCCCTTCCAGGCTGTGTGTTGCTCAGCTGCTCTGTTGGCATGTGGTTGTGGAACAGCAGTTGTGCTTTTGGGGGATCTGTTCAGCGGGAATTGCAGAATATGCTGTTTTGAGCTACGTTACTGAAACGTGGATTTCAATTCTATGCCTTTGGACTGTAAAAAGGAACAGACACACTGAGCAGAGCATCTTGTTTCCTAACTCTTCCTCTCTGTGACCTGGCTGCGTGGCTGGTCCTGTTCAGCAGGGATGGAGTAGGATGCTCTGTCTGTGTGTTTATGGAAGTAGGATGGTAGCAAACAGGTAGAGGTCATACACTCTTTTCATAATTTCTTAGCTGATGTTCGCTCCTATAAATTATTCTGCTGTAGTTTGGTCATTTTCTTCATTTGGAATACATAGAGGTGGTGTCTTGTGTTCCTCCTCACTTCCACACTGGTCAGCTTTGGTCCAGTTCAGGTAATGGTTGATCTAGAAGTGCGTACACAGAAGGGTGTTTGTGTGTGTGTAGATATTAAACATTTGTAGGCACTCATTTTTAATCAGCATCTGAATCCTAGCATTTTTTTCCCCCATAAAACTGTAATTTTGTTTTCAGAGACCCAAATCTAGTTGAAAATCAAAATAATTTGGATATTGACAGGTAGGTTCCAGGACTTCCTGAATGTACAGTTTTAGAAGTTATTGTCTTTGCCTGTGGCAGAGCAAGGGGCTGGCAGAGCTGGCAAAAGGAACCCGAGTGTTAACCATCAGAACTAACTCTATTGTGTCCTTTGAAACTGCCTTTGGTCTAGTTTAAGCTATTGCATCAGTCCAGGAACAACGGTACCTACAGAATGTGATCTGGTTCTGCTTGTACAGACAGCAACTTTCAGCAGATGGAGGTGGTGGGCAACAAATTCCAAATCACTGCTACAGCAATTGGCAACCGTGTCTTTTAACAGCCTTGATTTTCTGCATTGCTTAGACTCTTAAGCTTTCTTTTTCCTTTTTTTTTTTTTAATTTTTATTTTTGGCATTTGTTAAACTACTTGTGAAAAAGAGGCAGAACTGGAGGGTAATGGAGTGAAATTATTAGCCTTTTAGAATCAGATGGCAATTAAGCCAACATGAGAAAATCACTAACTATAAATAATGCCAGTGAAAATAAATTCACTAGTTCTTATTTACATTATGGCTACTTTTCGACCCCTTTGTACTCTTTGAGGCCATAAGATTTTTAAAGTCCTTAACAGAAATGAGAATGGGCCTTTCAAACAGTTTTAATTAAGCAGCTTAACTACCTTAATTAAAACTCTTCAAGTATGGTGGTGTTTTCCTAATGGTAGTTATTTGTTCAGTTATTTTTCCCATGCATTTCCCATGCTGGGGAAAGTTGGGCCACTTGAGCACAGACAAACATATCAAGATGGCAGAGAGAAATAATTTCTGTAGAGAGAGGATCTGCTCCTTTGTAATATGTCAGTGACAGCTGAAATGTGCCAGTCACTGGGTTGTCTTGTGTAATGGAGGACATGGCATTTGCTGGAATGTAGAGACACAGCATAACATGCCTTTTATTTCTGCTTCATCTCATTACAGATGCTAAAATAAGCATTAACATGTTTTATGTAGCAGAAAAGTAGTCTTTGATTTTTATCCTGCCTCTAGCTGGGTTCAGCTACATTTTGTGCAGTGCAGGAATGTTGTGGGTTGCTGTTGTTGGCTGTTTCTCTTTGGGTCTGTCTTGCTGACCACTCCTTGTGCTTCAGTGGTCCTGATCTATGCTCGGCTAGCCCAGGACTGGTGCTTAACACCTAGTCTGTAGAGATACTGAGCATTCCAGAGGCTGCCTCTTACATCAGCCAGAAACTCTCACTTACACTCTTATCTTCCACAGCACCTGTTATTAAAGCCTGTCTTTTCCACTCAGATTTTCTTTGAGCAGTGTGGCAAATAAAAATAATCTGTTGCACTGGTAACAAAACAGCATGTAGTAGGACCTTGTTCCCTGCAGCCTGGCTCCTGTTTCCCATGGATATATCTTGAACCAGTTCATTATACCTCTTGCCATGATGCTAAAATTTCTGTCGTGCATTTCCGATATTCCAATTACTGTATTTGTGTGTATTTAGCATATACTCAGGCTCCAATCACTAACAGCACCACGGGCTCTTTAAATGTTACCCTTGAAAACTTCAGGGTCTCATAACTTCTTTTTTATACCAATGCTGGTGTCTTCAGGAGACATTTATTAATTAATAAGATATAGATATCCTGTGTCACCATTACCTAGTCTGGCATTCACAATCTCAAGTCCCTCTCCATCATTTCTTTTACACAGACACAGTACTTAAGACTCTGCATTTCTCTACATGTAGTATTCTTCTAAGTTACAGTTTTTAACAGTGTTTTCACCCAGCCAGACATTTCAGGCAGAACTTGGGGAAGTTCTAATAATCACAGAAAATATTGCTGAAAGGGCATCCAGTGTGGGCATCCAGTACTATTCTTGCAAAGGGTTGTCCTGTCTGTGATATGCAACACCTCAAAAATAATTTTCTGCTTGTCATTCTCCACCATGCGTTTGTGTGGTGGGTTATTCCTTCCCCTGTGTGGCAATGCCTACATTTCTACATTGAAAAATGCATCTTTTAAAGAACATTTCTAATTTCATTTTTCTATGAGTTAATCTCTAATTATAATCCTACCCTCTAAAGTTGTCAGCTATGAATTGAACCATCATCCAAACAAATAATTAAACCCTATTTACGAATTCAGAGTCAGAATAGACCTGGGAGGTTCTTCTGAAGGAAATAGTGCCCTGCCTCTGTTTCTTTTTATGGAAATTCCCTTTATAGGCATGTTCAGTTCCTCCTTTCTCCCAGAATCTTTTTTGCTCTCCTGTTGATATGCATGTCTGGATGCCCCTCATCTCATCTGGAATAATAAATCCTGGCACTGCCCAAAAGTATAGATTTTTCCTGTGAAATCCTTGCATTTTTCAAGTTTTTCTTATTATTCTGTTCTGGCCTTCCTTTCCAGAGAACCATAAACTCATCGTTTCTTAAAATCATGGGGGAAATTAGGTTGAAAAGGACCTTATGAGTTACTGAATACATCTTCTATTTTCAAAGCAAGGCTTACTTCATAGACCAGACTGCTCAGGGCTTGCTCTGCCAAGTTCTGAGACTCTCCAAGGTGGACACTTCCACAGCCTCCCTGGATGACCTGTTCCAGTGCTTAACCATGCTTGTGGTGAGAAGTATTCCTCCTTAAGTAAAAGAGAATAAATATTACCTTATTGCAACTTGTGCTTCCCTTGGGTGCCTCTTGGAAAACCTGGCTCCACCTTCCCCTGTAGCTGTTGTGAGACTGCTGTTGGATTTCCACCTGCCTTGCTTTCTTGTCTCCATTTAACACCTATCTTCCCATAGCCTGTCCTGGGTATCCTCTGTTCCAGCACTCTTACTGTCCCGTGGGTCTCCACAGTAATTATTGTTGCTAAAGTTGCACCTTATCTTTGTTTCTAATCTAAAGGATTAACTTGATTGAGAATATAAATTATAATGATTCTCCTGCCCTTTACTGCTTGGTAAAGATGTTATCCTCCTCTCACTCTGCATTTTCTCACCTCTTGTAGAGTTGGTATTTTAGATAAAAAATGAGCTCTGAGAGTTCCTGTTTTCACTATTTCTTTGTTCAGAGACTTCACTGCATTTTGCTGCTTTTCATACCGAAGATGTTGTTTCCCTAAGAAAACTGAGCTTCATGGCACCCTTTCAGGAGAGAGCACAGCTGTCTGATCTTATCTGGGCCTGACAGATGCCTACCCTTCCCACCAAGCTCCATTCTGTTCCTGAAAGAATTACCTGTTTCTGTAATCTTTGCATTTAAAAATGATCTGCATACATATGCTTGGAAAGTAGGGTTTATTTTAATAACTTGAAGGAAAGACAATCAGATGTTAGAGATGCCATAACAAGTAGAATTACTTTTATCACTTAGTTATTTCATCACCCATTTCAGTGTAATTGGCTTATATTGGTTTCTCCTTTGGAAGAACACATAGCAATTTCCAAATGTTTAATTAAAACCTCACAATGCTACTGTGATGTGAACGTAGTAAATGAATGAGAGAAGATAAGGCCTTTCTAAAGCAACTTGTGTCTTAAGTATTTTATTACATGAGCATTTTGTCTGTCACTAAAATGGGACAAATTCTTTGGTGCATCACAGTTTACTTGTATCAAGGTGTCAAATCTTTGCAAAAAGCTGTATTTCTTTTTTGTTTGTTTGTTTTGTAGCACAGCAATTCATGAGGGCCTTTCCTAGTTGTCTAACTCATGACAAATACTTAAATATTCATTAAAACAACAGCAAGAGTCACCCAGCTCATGCCCAGTTGCACCAAAGTTCTGGCAGATCCAAAATACCAACATCTCACTAGAGGCTGCCTAGGAATCTCAAAGTGAACACTAAACACCCCTCATATGCACTCCTGGCAGGAAAATGAGGGACAGTAACAATCATTAGGTAATTTGTAAGGGTAAGAGTTGACCTGCACCTGAACCAGGACTTTTATTGGCACCACAAAGAATACTCTCTGTGAATATTCTCTCTGGAGGGTTACTGGTTACTCTGCTTTATCCAAGCCTTCTCTTTCTCCTCCCTCTCCTGAGGAAGCCTTTATGCATTGCTGTACCACTTCAAAAATGAAATGAACCTTCGAGGTTTCTGAAACTCTGTATTATGTTAATAGTTAAAAGGTATCACTTGAAATAAGACACTGGGCTGCCTGGATGTGCATGTCTATCCAAATTTTGAAAAAGTTTTTTAAGAAATATGTTCAGAGCAGCTACTTCATTTCTTCTTACTGTTAAGTAATGGCCTTTTTTTACCCCCCCTCTAAGCTTTAATGAAACTCTGTGGTATTTTTTTCCAAGTAATAATCTTCTCTTCCTCCCCCTCAATTCGCATGTTGATTCTTTAGAAACACTTCAACCTTCAAAGGATTCCTGGAATAAGAGGCCTCCCTCTTTGCAGCACGCTGTCCATTTTAGCTAATTTTATATAAACTCTTTGTCTTTATTATCCACTAACTCTTACTATTAATCAAAACATTGCTATTCTCTTTTGAAAAGTGTTATTTAGACAGTAAGTTTAGGCTTTATGGTTTTTTGTTGTTGGGTTTTTTGTTTTGGTTTTTTTTTGAGAGAGATTTTCTCAATATAATGTCTACAGTACAACAGAAAAACACAGAAACACGGCACTGACTGCTCATACCAAGGGCTCTTCCACTTTTGTACTGTCTTGTGTACTCTGATGCTGGAAACTGCTGCACTTCCACTGGCAAATGAACCTTTTCTTCTCCCTCCATTGTTCCTCCATCCTTTCCCTCCATCCAGCTCCCCCTGTATTTGGCACTTAGGATGTTGTACAGGCCCTGAGCACAGGAATTCATTTGTTCATTTTCCCAAGCTCTCCTTCTCTCCTGCCAATGAACACACACGGTATGGACCTACTCACAGAAATATGGTGAAATCTTGTATAGAGAGATGGGTAAAAGGTAAAGAAAAAGATTAAATACTTGTATCTTAACTGAGAAGGCTCTAGAAGAGAACTACCACTTTTGTGTTCATAGTTTATTGTTTAAATTAGTAACAAAAATAGTGTTTACTTTTGCCAATTAAGCACATTTTGCAAACGAGTTCAGATTTTTGTAAAGAAGCAGATTTTCCACGAAAGGAAACTTTGGTTTTGTAGAACAGAACTGAAAACAGTAGCTAACGTAGGAAACTACTTTGACTTACATTATGATTAATTCATAGATAACCAGGAACTATATTCAAATACTTCTTTAAACTTAAGTAGTAAAATCATACAACATGATTTATTTGTTTTGCTTGATACTGTTTTTATACTATGATGTAGCAGGCTAAGTACAATGATTTATACAAAGCACCATGCTTGGAATATTTTACCAATCATTTAATAGGATCTGAAAGCAAATGGTGTGTATCTCACTGTTTCTGCTTTATTCATGCATCATGTAAATTGAATAGCCAAGTGTTTACAGGAAAACAAAGATGGGATTGGCATCACACATGCCTCTGTTCATACATGCAGAGCAGAATGAGTCAACACCCCAATGCCTGCAGCAGAACAAGAGGCTCTTCAGCACTTCTGGAAAAACTCACTTCATTTCAATGCCTCACCAAGTAAAGTACTTGCTCTCAGACACCTTCAAAATTTTGACCTATATATTTGTGCATGCCATGAGTAATGCTGTGCCATGATTAAAGAATTAGAGTTGATAAGACACACAAACTCATACAGCAAAAATTCAATAAAGTACCTAATGATGATGAGCTCTTTATATGTGCAATCTGAGCCCTCAATTCATCTGTGTCTCCAGAAATTAAATTCTTTTGCTCTCAGTTTATAGAAAACCCATTACAGAGTAACAGCTCAATCCTGTATCTTTTTGTTGCTCCTGGGGGTAGAGAAGTTTTACCTTATAAATAAATTTCAGTGAAGTTAAGGATCTGTCTCCATTTGCCCCCATTTAAATACATAGTGTTACATATATATAAATGTTCCTCAGAGAAATCACTGTTGTAATTGTTTTGGATAGATATTATCTGTCTATGCCATGAATATTAGGGCCACAATGCTCTGAGGTCTAATTTCTGACATGATCAATCAGTGTTACTAAATTGCTGTATTATTTAGTAATTGAAACCCTGAGAAAATCTTCAAGCCCAGTTGAATTCAACAGTTTATCCTGAGTAAAGAGAAAAGAATTTAATGCTACACTGAGCCACATTAGAGAAGGCCAAGTTGTAAGGGCCTGCTCCTGCTTTTGGCATTGAAAAGCATTTTAGATAAACCCTACATAAAATCAGGGAGGTAAAATCCCATTTAAAGTGAGAACACCAAATTCCTTTAGGATTGTACAAATTATTCATGAGAATTTCAAGTCATGAGTTTTCAGCTTCGGTGCAAAAGTGAACTTCACTTTTTTATACTCATTATAAATACAGAGAGATCCTATTTAATCCAAATATGCTGCATTTGCGGAGAACTACTCAAAAAACCTTTTAAAACTGTAATAAAATCACAACATTTTTAAAACCTGAAACAAATAATTTTATTGTCTTTCTTACAAATTTCAAAGTTCAGAGCATACTCAGTGCAAAATTTTCCTTAAATTTTTGGAATTTGCATTATGTTTTGCCATTCTAGGGTATCATATAAAATGATACAGCTAAATGAATAAATTAGTACTTGTCTGTAAAGAGGTCAGATACTTTGCTTTAATGTGCTCATAAGAGTGTAGGGCCTAATTGTAAGATCAGCTTTAATTATAGAGAAGATACCTTTTTAAAAGTTAATTTTAAGAAAATTAATAACAAAATAAAAAGCCAAGAAGATGTCTTTGTAGAAATATATACCCACACCCACAGGCTGACACAACACCAAAATTAAAAAGCACTTTGTACAAAGCTGGTAAAGACTTCCAGCTTCATAAATCAATGCCAAAGCAAAACAAAGATTATGATCTGGCAACAATTTAAAGTTCCTTATTAAAAAAAAGATTAATGATAGAAACCTTCTAAATCCACAAAACTCTTCTCAATCCAGGAAAATACAGGTTTGTATCTTTTAATAACTGACTAGACTGATGTTATGTGGAATCGCTGGGACTTTCCTTCATAGTTTTCTTTATTAGGATTCAAAGGAGAAGTTTATTCCAGGTTCTGTAGGTACAACAGGTTTTTCCTCCCTCATCATGCCAAAGGAAAGGTGATCCATGTGTGTTGGGGAGGGGAGAAAGGAAACTAAAAACATGAAGTTGTATGAGCAACATACCAAGGTCCTGCTCTTGCCACGTTCTTTATAGTGAATGCTAGAATTTGCTTTGCACTTACATAGGGGAAGAAGAGAAAATTCTATACAGAAAATAAAGTGAACACAGTGCTGCTACTTCAGCCCTCAGGTCTGGCTAAAGCAAGGCTGGGCAGGAGCACTGAAAAGATGGGATGAGGGCAGAAAAAAGGGGCAGCACTTCTCAGAGAGGTACAGTAACCAAGCTTTTAAAGAATACAGAGTGTCTCCCAAAATAGCAAGTGAAGACCAATTAAGCATATTATAAATAGCTATAAAAACATTGCAAAATTAAACTATATATATTTTTTAAAATCCTGCATTATTGCTGCTTCACTGATGTTCAAAACTGAAAACATAACATGCTTATTTGCTATTTAGAGTTACTTCTGAAAATAAATACACAAGTTAATAAATTGAAGGCAGATAAATGACCTCAGTGAGGTACAGGCTCAATTTAGGAATGACCTGGGTGATGGGTAAAAGCCCTTGGGAAACCCTCCCTACTCTGTGCTTTCCAGACAGATTTAGGAATATCCCATGCTATTTAAAGGACTGGCAAGACTCGCACTGTTAATAAGAAAAGAGCATCGCTTACACTGCACTTCTCCACTTTCCTCTCCTGCCCTGGCTACGTCCCGTGCCGAAGTGCTGCCGTGCCTGTGCGCTCAGCCAACGGTGGCACTTTCACGGGAAGTTTTCTGACTTTCTGTGAACACCTTAAAATAATCTTCCAGTATCGTTGACACCTCTCCAGCATGTCAGCTGTCGATACCAGCCCCCCTCCCCAAGAACTGGCGTGCAGCTGGAGGAGTGGGAGGCCGCTGCGTGCTGCCCAGGCTGGGCTGGAGGCGTCCAGCACAGTGTGTTCATGACAGCTTCCCCTGACGGGGGACACTGTGTGTTTGGAAGTTCAAGTTTCATCATGCGACACAGGTTTAGGAGTCACTGGGATCAGGGCTTGGCTGCTTAGGTTTAACATTTCTTGCGCTAAAATAGCTGCTGCACCAGGTGCAACCATCCCAGCAGCGTTCGTTTTCATTTTACAAAACACCCTGAACAAACCTCTCACAACGTGAAACAAAGTGCATAGGTTTGAAAAGTAACTCGTTTAGGATTGTGCTATTTAAATGTAAACATGCAGCGTGAGTGGGGTGAAGTTACCCAGAGCAGTGGTACAGTCAGTGCAGGATTGGGGGGAGAACATCGGCCAGTTCAGTGCCCGCTTACGGCTGGACCAGTTGGTGGTTTCTCTCCTTCTCGGTGCTGTACGAAGGATAAAAACACAGGTTAGGATGCACCAAGGGCGCCACTGACCCCTTTGGTTGGGTCAACCCCAAACTTTCAGGGCATACTGATAACTCTGCTAAACAGTCCAAGAGAGGCGATCAGGAGCCAGCCCTTACCCGCTGCCGCTGCTCGCTGAGGCAGAAGGTGCAGATGGGCCGCGGGGTGGAGGTGCCCGGTGGCGAGCAGGGCTGCGGGGGCTCATGATGCTGCGAGGGCTGCGGGCAGCGCTGCGGGGGCTGCGGGCAGGGCTGTTCCCCGCCCGGCGCCTCGTCGTGCCGGCGCTGCTGCAGCAGCAGCACGTTGGCCAGGTGCGAGATGTAGCTGGACGCCAGGCGCAGCGTCTCCACCTTGGACAGGCGGCGGTCGGCGGGCCGGGTGGGGATGAGCCTGCGGAGGGCGCCGAAGGCCGTGTTGACGCTGTGAGTGCGGTC
>JAOXXN010000102.1:33800516-33842253 GCA_026770055.1 Myrmophylax atrothorax
TTTCAGACACTGTTCAGAACTAATGCTCGTGTGTGATCTCAGCTTTCATGGAAAAAGGGAAAATGCAGATAATATCGTAATGAAGCAAACTTGAATTCTGGAATTGGGCATTCCTGATGGAGAGCTGGATTCACAAATATACTGGCACCACACCTCTGTGATGTGCAAAGTAAACGCTGCATCTTTGTTAAAAAGCTGTCTAGTTACATGGTTAAAAAGCACTTGCTGAATGGAGATTTTAAAAAATTTTAATCCTTTTGAAATGAATGATATTTAAATTCATTTATTTCTTTTGTCAGTTCTACCTAAACCTCCACTGCAATCATTCCTGTTATAGGGAGAGAGAACAGTAGGCTAACATCTGTGTTTGTATGGGTAGAGTACATATAATTTCTTAGTGTGTCTACTGTCAGTTTTCTTTTTTCCAGCTGTACTTGCCTGTTCTTTTGGACATTTTTCTGTCTGTAGTAACCCTCTGCCAAATCTTATAAAACAACATTTCCTTTTATATCAAGAATACTACCAGAACCTTGTAAAAAGGAATTCAGTTCTTGTATCTGGCATTAAGAATATGTCATTAAAGAAACTGCAGTTTGACATATCCAGCAACTGCACTGAAAATTATTTCTTACAGGAAATAATGCCTTTCTGCTGAGATCATTAAAATGAAATTCTTGACTTGTCTTGAGATCTTTGAAGGTATGGAGAGGCAGACTTCCACAGTTCCGTGCCTGTTAGGCATATCTGCATGCTGACCTGCCTTGCAGGCCGACCTGAGTAAGCTGCTTGCCTGGAAGGTGCTGTACAAAGGCTCATAACTCACTTCCCAGGCAGACAAGAACAGGTACCTGCCTGGGAGACAGCCCCTTGTTGATGACCTGCCTCCAAGGCAGATATGTCTAGTTATCTTTTCTGTCTTTGAAGCAGCTCCACACAGAGTTGTGTCCTTAGTGGACTGTGCTGCTTCCTGCCTGGAAGATACTTGGGCTGATAATCTTCCATCTAGAAATCCTGAGCAATTATTTACCCAAATATCATCACTCCAAAAGGGATATTTAGCATATGGACTTACAAATGTTTTTAGTTCTGATTGATCATTGTGTTTGGTATTCTCTGTTAACCTCCTGTTTATAAGAACTATAACAAACATACCTCTCTCACGTTTAAAAAAATAAAGAAGCCTGTCAAAAATTTCTGCTCATGCCATAAAGCTCATGCTTGTTTCTGTGGCAGTAATGTAGCTGCCAAACTTGCTGAAGGGTAGGAGGGGAGTAGGGAGACTTCTTTTTAAAACTTCAAAATTACTACTCTGTATTGAAGGACTAAAGGGAAGGTGGACACTGTATATTTCAATGTTCAGTCTTAAAAATGACATCTGATTATTATGAGTCAGGGAACCAGTTCTCAGTCACTTACACAAAATCAAAAGTGCCACATGCTCATTTTTTAATCAAAGAAATGCTTTATTTTACTTGAACAAAAGAGCCATTACTAGTTAACAGTAAAATACAATTTAATTTCTTTTTCTTTCCCAAAGAAATTGAGTTTGCAAGTCAGACATTAGACTTGAGAAAAAAGCATCATATACCTCAAGGCCATAAACCAGCAGCAGTTAAGTCACCTGATAAGGGATAGATCAGATATTAAGCATTTTTATGTTTGGAGCAATATTGTTGTGTAAGCACATCAGTATAATTCTGCAGTTGGTTGGCTGCAGACATTGTATAGTCACTCCGGCACACACGGAATGAGCCGAGAATTAGGCTCTTATTTTAGCTCTGCTTGTGTTTTGTAGAGGAAGCAGAAATTTTCCTTTACATATGTTAGTCCTGGATACAGTGTGACAAATCCCATGTTTTGGGAAAACACTATGTTAACTTAGGAAGCGCAGCAGTTGAAGGAAGGCACTGCAGTACTTGTTGGTCGTAATCTGTTTCTTCCTGTAGTCTGAACCAGTTTAGTACTGGCCTAATAACTCCTGTCACAGGTAATTTCTCCCTCTTTCAGTCTTCCTAAATCTCTCAGCTGGGGCACTGTACATGAAGAGCATTTTGGGGTGGTACCTTCTGTCTGAGCAAAGGTGTGTGGCCAGACTCAGCCAGCATGCACGAGCACCTGCCCACAGGAACATGTGTGTCCAGTGCAAGCTGTTCCCCACTGGTGGCTTGGCCCAGTGTGCATTTGCATCTGCATCACGCTAAGGATGCATGGAATGTGTGAGTTCTGCTTCAGAATTCTGCCTGTGGGCTAGGGAGTAAGGAGGATTTTCTGCCTCTCCTTATAGGCACTCTGGTGCTTGTATATCATAGAAGAAACATGATTAAAAAAGACAATCTTGTACTTGGAATGGAAAGCAGTGAAATTTATATTAGTGCTTTAATTCTGATCTAAGCTCGTTTCATAGTCTGGAAAGGCTTTTTTCTCTCTCTTCTGCCCAAATTAATTTCATTCATTGAGCATGAGGAATAGAAATTAGGAGCCTGAAGTCATGCTGTGCTATCCAGAAATACAGGTATGATCCCCCTTGGTTTTTCCCTCATCTTTCTTTCCCTCAACCTCTTTCACCCCTTCTTTATTCCAGCATATTTTGACTAATGATTGTGGTTGAAGAAATTGAAATCTGCTCATGGGTATTTCTCAAGCAGACTAAGTTTGTCAGCTAAATTATTCATTGTGAAATAGCTCCTCAGAGGCAAGGACTATACTTAGTGTGTTGGTGACCGGGCTGGACCTCTGGGTACTGCCACAACAGTCGGATGGAGCGTTGACAACGTTCACAGTTTCAAAGGAGCACAAATGACAATGTGGCTCTCTCCAGCACACATGGGCAGTGTGGGGCTGAAAAGCAGGACCTGCTCAGGAGAGGGGAGTTGGGTGCTGACAGGGAGCAAATGTCCAGTTACAAATAAAAAGTTTCAAGTACTAAAATGTACTGAAACTGGGTGTAAAATTTGGATGTAAGATATTTATTAAAATATTTCTCTTGTGGGACACAAGTGTGTCCAATCCCTTGCTAAGCTTGTTACTAATTAGGATTAATTTGTTGTTCATAAACCAGACCAAGATTCTTGCAAGTCACCAGATGTCTTGGTGCTATGTGTCACTAACTGGGGTAGCTTTTGAGCTGCAAGGCTGAAACCATACTTATTTGAGTCCATGTCTTACTTTCTGCAAGACCTGGAAATATTTATAATAAAATGATATGCTGTTACATATGTATTAGTTGATAATACATGGCAAGTTACTGGTCCAAACACGTTTAAATATTTTTTGAGAAGTAATTTGAATAGCACATTTGAAAAATCAAAGTAGATTGAAGAAAAGGTACAAACCCCGTGTTTTCATCAAAGACGTTATAAGGATTTACAGGAAAAAAATCTTTATTGTGAGGGTGGTAAGGTAGTGACATGGGTTGGATGAAGCTCTGAACAGCTTAGTCTAGTGGAAGTTGTCCCTGCCCAAGGAAGAAAGGCTAGAACTAGGTGATCCTTAAGGTCCCTTCCAACCCAACCCATTCCATTAGTCTATGCTTCTGTTTTTATTTATGCTGTGTCCCTCTCTGATCTCAGCATTGTGGAGTTTAGCAAATGTGCTGAAGATAAATTCTCAGATGCTCATGCTTGTGCATTTTGAGAAACATCAAGCATTAAAGAGAAGACTTTAATGGATATGGGGTCAGAAAAAAAGAGTTTCTGAAATCCACTGACAGAGAACTGAATCTGCAGTAGACATGGACAACCCCCACCCCAAACCTCTGAACCCTCCAAGCTTTAGTGAATTTGATAAAGGGTATCAGACATCTGAGCTCTCTGTAGTTTTTAGTTTGAGTTTTGTGATGCTGAAGTCTCTGTCAGACTTTTGCTGATACTGTCCATGTTTTTCATCTCCATCCTGCATAACAAAATATCTCCTCACACAGCATGCCATGGTCTCCTATATACAATAAGAATGATGAGTGCAATTACCAGCTGGGAGTGAAGTGGAAAAACCTCAGCTTTTCCTCAGTTCATAACCCTTCACTGGATCAAATCAGACACTCAGGGCATTTTAGAAACTCATGCCAGTTTCTTATGCACAGCATTTTTTACACCTTGTTCAAGGTTACTTTGTGGGGTGTGAATTCTCATTCTGGTGCACTGGGTAGAGGGTAAATTGCCTGGAAGTGCTATTTTAGACATAGACGGAGAATATTTACTTCCATCCTTTACTTGGGCCAGACTTTTTTCAGGCATTATGTTTTCAGGGTGAGCTATGACCTGTTTTTCATTTTCTCCTGGCTGTTTCTCTCTAAAGATGGGTCTATCTCTGCTCCTTTCCAAATGAAATCCCACTGCTCATCATGTTTTTAAAGCAAATCAGCATTCCACCCCATCCCCTTTTTGCCACCTGAGATATAATAATTTAAATGATTTGAGAAGGAAAAACAGCCAGTAAATTTAGTGATGGAGAGAAATGTCTTAGAGTAAACATTAGCCCTACATAATGCAGAGCTCCTGGAGTCTGGTTTCTTATGGCTTTGTACCTGTTTGGGATCTTGGTTATGACTGAGCTCTGATTCATGCTGCAGCTTTTTCTAGATGGAGGTGTGAAGTTCATCATGGCTATCTAATAATTTGTATTGATAAACTGTGTTAGGAATACAGGACTCTCTGTTGGGTGTGGTTAAACAAGTTGGGATTTAACAATTACTGAGTGGACTGCCAGGCTCAGGCACACAAGAAAGGTGCTTGCATACATTTTGTTCCTTAAAAATCCATTCTAAAGCCTAACACATCTCACCCCTCCCTGAGGTGTACACTTTCCTTAGGCCCTGTTTGTCCCTGGCATCACTTTAAAGCCAGAGCTAAGCTTGCTTTGCCTTCTCTCCATCGATCTGACTGACATCAGTCGTCAGTCTGGCTTTTATCAAAACAGCCTTTGCCTTTCCTGGGGCCTTGAAGCTGCTCCCATCCAGTTCCTGTACCTTCAGCAGCGAGCTGGTTTTGGCCTTGCAGCACCTGCTCTCTGCTGCATCTTTTCCCTGCGTGGTTCTGTCCTGGTATGGTGTGGGTCCATTCTTCCTGTTCCTGTGCCTGTTAGCCCTTGCTGGATTTAAACTCACAAAAAACACACAACACAATAGCAGACAAACAAACCAAGACATATTTTTCTGCAGAATAATTAAAGTTTTCGCCACTTCTAACACAGCATGTAAGGTACTGATTTTCCATTTCCTTGTGCGGAGCGTGTCTCTCCCATTTACGGCTTCTCGGAATTAGGGGAATTCTCTTCTCTTGGTGCACGTCCAGGAGTGCACCTTGCCCAAAGGCAAGATGGCAGCTTTTGCTCATTCTCAGTTGACTTGTAGATTGGAGAGCATAAGAAAAAATGTGCTACTGGCATGGCCAGCAGCTAAATGTCAAACTTTGGCTCTAAGACAATACTACTTAAACTATTTTTCTAAGTAAGTGCTCCTTACACAAGGAGGGATTGAAGGATCAGACTCATAGCATTGTAAAATCACTCTCTTAGGAATATTCAGAATTGCCTAGAACATTTTGAATCTAATTCTCCAAACCCTCAGGCAGCCTTGAATATCTCAGCTCTAATACATTGAAATAACAGACTCTGATAAAAAAATGAGAGGGTGATACTCTGCTCTGCCCAGGCAATTCCCCTCAGGGGTGAGTGGATAACCGCGGGCCGTGCTGCCGAGCTCTGCCAGCGCTTCGCTCCTGGGCAGGGCTGCACAGGCGGGACTCCATGGGCATGGGCAGCTCAGGGGCTGTGCATCCGGCACAAACCTGTGCCTCGCTGATAATATGGGATGGTTTTGGTAGCAGATGTTACTGCTGCATTAACAGACAGATCAGCTTTCCCTGTCCAAACTCCGCCGGGACTGCGTTGTGCTGGAAACCTCGCAGGACAGGGGCAGCCTCGAGGCAGCGCAACGCAGAACTTCATCCTAATCTCTGCATTAGATGGATTTGAAAAGGTCTTTTATCTTACTTTGCCAGGTATACTTTGTTAGGAAAATGCTTATAATTTCCGAATCTACAGCAATTTGCTGTTGCCACTGCCTGTGTGGAGAGGAAGATGCCGGCCGGGTGCGCTCCATCCCCAGCAGCAGCCGGGCTGTGCCGGCTCGCAGCGCTCTCTCCACGAGATGGCACTGCGTTCCTGCTCTTCAAACCAGCCGTAACTTTACTTTAACCTTGTTCTAAGTATTTCATCAGAAGATTTTTTTTTCTGAGTAAAGATTGTATTTTCCCTCAAAAAAAAAACCGGAACAGGGAAGATTGTTTTTATTGTCTTTTTTAAAAAATATAGAGGCTGTAAAAAAGCTGGCGGAAACTTCAGGGTTTAAAGTGGCAACTTGAAGGGATCTTTCTCTTAGCATGTCATCCAGTTCACCACCTCAGGTGACCTCCCAGCTGCAAATCTTGCAGTTGTGCAGGGGACAGCTGTAGAAATGTCATCAAGCATCACAGTGTGGTCACCTGGTTATATGTCAAATTAACATTTTTGTAATTGTAATGTGTTATTTCTTTTTTTTTTTTAAGAAATGTTTTTCCCCTAATGTCTTTTCCTGTTTCTTTTTTTTATTTCTTTTGTTGTTGTTGTTGTTGTTCTTTTTCTTTAATCCCAAAATCTCCAAGGGATACAGTCAATCCACTGAATGAGAACAGGGATGGGGATGGGGGGGTATTGGGGACAGGATAACAGAGTGATTTTTTTTCTTTTGTGCTATCAGCTGAGGAACACCTTGGAATGTTTGCAATTAGATTATTTTATAAATATTGTATTACAAGACTATAAACACTAAAAAATCACTTTGTAAATACTTGTTTATAAGAATCATGTGTTTAATTCCTTCAGCTGAGAGTCTCTGAGGGTAACACAGGAATAAATTTAATGCAAGTAGGATAAACTACTTATGCCATCAGTTTTCTCCAGTAGCTAATATTACATTTAAACTGATAATGCTGGAAATTATTTTTGAATAACGTGTTATTTGAGTATTTGTAATTTTAAAAATCACATTTTAATATGATTTTTGCTGTCTTATGTGAGCTTACATTGTGCGTGGTGTTATAACAAAAAAACATGAAAGAGGAGAAAAAACTCCTTGAAAACAATTTCTCTAAGGTCGACAGGCAGGTAAAAATCTTAATTTACATTGCAGACATTGCTTGGGACTCAGATGGGAATAGATACACAGAGACAGGCTGTTGCAGTCCTTCCAGTGCACTGCAGTGCTGTCGAGAGCTGAGAAGTCTGGGACTGCCGCCCTTTTAGTCATTGCTGGTGTAGTTCTGTACCCAGATGAGTAGGAAATGCTTCTTTATTTCCAAAATGAATTCTAGTCAGAGGTAGGCTAAAAGCACCATTCATTTAGATTAAAGATCCTGAAACTATCATGTTTGCAACCATTTGTCACAGTTTAAGTAGCAGTGCATAAATGTCTTGCTGTTGGTATACAATTTAATCTCTGCTGACAACAGCTCCATTTCTAAAGTTTCCTCAGCATCTTTTTTTAATGACTTACATTTCTTATAAACAACCTCTGCTGCTTATGCAGAAGTGGAATGGCTCTGAGGGTTACCAGGCCTGAATCTCCTCCACATGGGGAAAAAATGGTAAAGCATCAAGAGTGAGGTATGTGGAAGCATCAGGCAAACAGTCTTTGCATCTGATGTGCATCCAGCTCAACGCATGGGTTTCCATTCTGCAGGAGCGTTTGATTTTTTTTGTTGTTGTTTCATGTCAGAATAGATTGGGTAGGTTTTGTTTGGGTGACTCTTCTGATCTTCACCTTCTCCTTACTCCCTCTCATGTTACTTCCACTGTCCAAAATAGGGGAAAGATAACTCACAGGACAAGTGTTTGATTTTTCTCCATGATTTCCAGTACCTGAAGGGAGCCTGCAAGAAAGATGAAGAGACACTGTTTACAAGTGCATGTAGTGACAGGACAAAGGGGAATGTCTTCAAACTGAGAGTAGGTTTAGATTAGACATTACGAAAAAAGCCTTAACTGGGAGGGTGGTGAGGCCCCTGCACAGGGTGCCCAGAGAAGCTGTGGCTGCCCCATCCCTGGAGGTGTTCAAGGCCAGGCTGCATGGGGCTCTGAGCAACCTGATCTAGTGGAAGGTGTGTCCCTTCCCACAGTAGGGAGAATTGGAATGAGGTGATCTTTAAGGTCCCTTCAAACTCAGGCCATTCTATGTTTTTATGATTCTATGATATTTGGAATGATTCTGCTAAAGAACTCTGAGCAAGGATTATGATTTTAACAAACACAAATGCTTAAATTCTAGTGGATGTCACTCTTACCGTACTGTTGGCAGAATGTTTATAGCTGTAGGCCTTTACTTGCATTAAAGCATTGGCTCAGAGAGATTAGGTCATAAATCCCAGTGTCTCTTTCTAGTGATAGTGTCCTTTGTAGACCTTGTTGCTTTGTCTTCTGATTCTATCTGTGATTGAGACTATGCCCAGCCTGGAACAGGTGGAGGAAAAAAAGTGGTGAATTATGTGCTGTTAAGAAACGTTGCTGAGCTGTTCCATTGCTGGAGTTTTATGGAAATATATCTTAAATAGAGAAAATTAAGGTGTTGCTACATGGAAGACTACCCTGATAGTTAGAAACATAAATTGCAGAAGTCTCATTGCTTCGTAGTAGCGAACAGAGATGCAAAAAGGTACTTACAGTCTAAGCACATTTTTACTAACCCAAAGTGATAAGAGGGTACAACAGAGATGAGAATATCCTGAAGGAACCGGAGGTCTGTTTTAGTGGGATACTTTTGGTACAGCTGAATGTGGCTCCTGAAGATCAGGGTCAATGTGCTTCAAACAAAGTTACTGATGAGAGTGATTCACGTCAGTACTTCAGAAAAACTCTCCAGCCTGTTCTGCCAGGATTTGCAGTTATCATCCACAGCTTTTAAAATGCCTGCAATTGTTCTGGGTATATTAAAAAAAAAGATATGCTGGCATAACCACTATATTCACAGAAGAAAAGTTTCAAGTGCATGGAAACAGAATCAGTCCCAGCTGACACATTTAAGCTGTGTCAGTGCTAAAAACCATTATAACCTCCAGAGTCTGCAGGAGAAGTGCCGTCTCTTGACCAAAGGTCAGGTGAGCTGGAAGAAGCTGTGAATAAGTAGGCAGCATCAGATGCAGGTAAAGAAACAGGAGTGACAGAAAGTACAGGTTGAGACTGGAGTTTGGTGGTAGGAATTAGAAACCAGGAGCCAGGCAGCAAGACAGATCAAAGAGATCAGGGGATATACTATGAAAATAACTTACCCAAAATGCTATGAGCTTTAATTTGCAGGAGCAAATACTACAAGACACTCTGGAAGATGGAAAGCTAATGCTACGTCTGAATTCAGCTTGCAATCTTCTAAAATATGCTACATGGAAGATATCTCTCTGTCTTGTTGGGTTACAAGAAACTTCATTGTGGTGCTTTGCATCCTTTCTGGCTCATTTGGCTGTTCAGTTTACTTTGCAGCACTGGTTTTCACAATGTTGCAATACATTTATTGCACCTTCTCTGACTCATGACTGGAAATGTTGAACCATCTCAACACTCATTGCATAAACGAGTATGTTTTGTGTTTTTCTGTTTGCTTTCTCCATTTTCACCATAGACCTTCTCTCCCTTGCACTAAAGTAGGTCCTCTTTGCCCTTTGCCTTTGTGCAGCAGACAGCCACACTCACTGATCCCTTCCCCCTCCCCAGCCTTCTGGGCAAGCTCTCACCACCTCCTCCTCTGCTCCACCAGTGCTGGGACAAGTCCTCTTCCATCTCACACAATGTCCAAATATGTCTGGTGATCTCCTTTGCTATTCTGAACCTCCTTGTCAGTCAGTCCATTAGTCAATCAGTCAGTCAGTCCGTCAGTCAGTCCGTCAGTCAGTCAGTCAGTCAGTCCATCAGTCAGCCATCCTTCCCACAGGCCTGAGCAGGGCCAGCACTCTGCTTCAAAGGGTATTTCTTCTGGAGGAGAAGTCATTGAGAGAAGAGAGAGATCCTGGTGGCAGGGAAGAGACTGAATGGAGAGTTGAATGGACCAGCTTTGATCCAAAGGGAACCACTGGACCAAACACACTGAGAATCTCTGTTCTCTGCTTTCTCATACAATGCTGAAACTGTAGCCTTATCTTAGCTCAATTTTTCTCCCCCCCGCCCCCCCCCGCTCTTTAACCACTGCCAGGTCATAGTCACAGTGGTTTTACATGGTGTTTCAACTGACACACTTACTTTCCAGTTATCTTTCCCTCCTGTGAATGAAGTCAAGATCCATGAATCCTCTCTCTGTAAAAGGTTTGTGAGTGAGAAGACCTGAAATTTTGAACACACGTTATGAATTTCAAGCAAATCTTATTTTCTCTTCAAAAACTCCCCTTTTTAAAATTTGAATCTTTTATATCTTCAACATCACCTCAGATTTAATTGACCCACACAATATATGCGAAGAGTTCATTTAATAACCTAATATGGCATTTTAAAAAAATTGCCTAACAAATACATTGTGAGTATGATCACATCTCTCTGAAATGAAAATCAAGACCACTCAATGTCCTTTTGTCAAACTGATTGTATCTAATTAAAAAAGAAAGAAATCTCAGCAATGCAGCTTTTCTTCCCATTAACATGCACTGCACAGTTTAGTCCCTAATTTAATACCCAATGTTGCCTTGCAATGCTCCATCCCTGATGAAACTTCTCTGTTTAGATGAAGTTGTGTCAAATTCTGAGTTAGAAAAAAACCTCAGCAATCCCCACTCTAATACCCAATGATATATAATTTGGCCATTTATTTCCTTTCCTTAATAAATATATCCAGCTATGGCAGCAGATGGACCAGCCCTTGGCCTCATACCACTGAGAGCATGACACTCTGATTTCTTGGTAAATAGATAAACATGCCTATAAGATTAAGTGACAAATTCACATCAGCATCCAAAGCTCTTTGATCAATACCACTAATCCATTAAAGATTACAACAAAGCATCTTATGTTTCTGTCCCTTCCTTCTGGTATTAAATGTGAACCAAAAAATAACAGACTAAAATGTTTCTAAAATTAAGTGAAAAAAGAAAATTAGCCTTTGTGTATTTTAAAGATAAAGAACCCTCATTAGTGCATCTGCTGGCCTGAACATACTGCCTTTGAAACCAATTTAAGAACAAAAAAGTAATTTTCAAATTAAAAAAGGAGTGGCAGGTGTATTAAATGAAAATGTGACAGGGGCAGCCACACAGCCAGATCCAAAATCCCATCTATCTCCTGAGCCTGACAACAGTTAATTTGACCAAATGGCAACTGCCCCTGAAGGAAAGGGTACAACAGCTGAATTAAAGCCAAGGCAAATGTCTGTTGAGAACTCAGCATGAGATTTAAAGTCCATTGAAGTCAGTGGGAATTTTTCTATTGACTTCAATTGCCCAAATCTGGCCTTCAGTGCTTTGAATAAATAAAAGCTTATGATTCAGCATATCCTTTTTCCCAGTGGAAAGAGCCCCTGTGAGATGCTTCACAAGAGCGACTGAATTGCAAACCAACAGGACTCTGCTGTAATTTATTTAAAGTTATTTTCATGTGTGAAGTATTCTTGGAGAGTCAGGTTCTGAGGTGATGGAATTGGGTATGCTTGCTAACATAATGCTGAGGTGACCCACGTAGGTGTTCTCTGCTATGTGTGACCTCTTAAATAGTTTTGAAGACATGCCTGGCTATAGAAAGAGGTTTGCTTATTGCTTTTGATTCACTTGCCTCTGATTTCCTTCTGTGTTCTCCTTTTTATTTTCCCGCTCTCCTCTGCCAGTCTTTTGCTTGTCATAATCAAAAACAGGTAAGAGAAATGTAACTTTCTATAAACATTCTCCATGAAATAACATTTAAAAATGTAGTGCTTGATGAGCCTTTGAGCCATCTCCTGGCGTTGTTAGATCAAGGTTGTAATGAGTTGGTGCCTTTGCTTACTACACTATACAGGTCCTAATGGCAGCTGCAATCATTTACTTTCACTCCCTGGCTCTTGCAGAGTTATTTGCTTGGTTACATGAGGTGTCAACAATAATGCAGATGGGGGTGAAACCTGGAGAAATTAACATAAATAGCGTCAACGTGCTGTCTTCTGATGTAGTGCCACTTTCTTTAGAATTTCCTTTTATTGCTATCAATATTTTCTTCTGATCGTCACTGCTGAAACATAATTTCAACACCAAAATTTAATTTCATCTAAATGTGCTCTCCTGTTCAATCAGTGATGGAGGGTTCACCCAGTCACTCCCTCCTCCCCACTTTTCCCACCTACTGTGTGATTTGCTGTTTATGGCTCATTCTCTGGACTTTCACACCCTCATCATTTGAGAAAGACAGAAAAATGCCATGGCATTTCATTTAGTCTGTGTTAACTTCACTCCCCTGGGTTGTGAGAAAGTGAAAATTACTTGGCAAGAAAAGATTTGGCTAACATGGGAGCAAATATCACTAAATGCTGAATCTGAAAACCAAGTGTAGACAAGTGTAGACATTAAAGTAATTCCTTTAATCATCTTTTGGCATCTTGTTTCATGACTAGTAGCTCTTAAACACTGCTGTGTGTCTTGGGCTTCTGTTGCTTTCCTTTCCACCTCTGTGTTGAACATCTACAATACACAGGTTTCTCTGGGAGCAAAAATGACACTTCCATGGCATTCCTAAGGAAATCTGCAGTAGGGTGAACGCCACAGAGGAAGGATTAGATTAATGTCTTCTCTTAAAAGATACATTTAAATTAGTTTCTCAGTGGAATTCTGTATCCTGGAGAAAGAGGTGGAGGCAGAGATCTCAGAGTGGGTGATAAAGTTCACAGCTTCCAGCTGTGGGGGCAGGAGGGATGGAAATGGCCCTGGGCTGGATGCAGGGGTTCTGCAGTTACTGGAAGTTGCTTTTAACCCTTTCCTGGGAGCAGGTATAAATTCAGGGTCTTCTTCTGCCTGGTACATCCATTCCTCTGTCTCTGAACTAGTTTTCATGACTGTAGGGTCTGTCTGGCTCTTTGGAGTGAGTTCCACCATGTGAAGTGAATTATGTAGGCAGAAGATAGGGGAACAGAGAAAAATTAAAAAAAAAAACAGGCAAGAAAAGTGAAATAAGGGGCTAAAAAGGAACACTTCAGTAATATGTGAACAGAGCAATCACATTTCTATCCATGAGCTGCAGCTGCAGAGTCTTACTAGTAGCATCAGGGCTGTCTTGCCGAGAAAGCAGGAGGCAAGAAGATCCTGATCTGGTACAAGAATGGAGTGTTGTAACCTGGTGGAGAGAGGAGCAGGCAGCTGCCACAGGCTGCTGGAGGTAACTGGGAGCCAAGGGCCAGGGCAGCTGTGACAAGGTACCCGAGGGAGCAGTGGACATCAAGGTTAAATCACATCTCTGCAGAGGCTGAAGGTGATGCCAAGTGGTAACATTATTGCCTTGGGCTCTGCTATTTTAAGTCCATTTGTCTGAGTGCTGTGTACCTTTTGACAAAATAAATCATACTTTGTTTTGAAGAATTTGTTTTCTGCATCACAGCCTTTTAGTAGTGCTCCTTGTCTTCCACAAGAAAAAAACTCTGTTGGAGGGAAGTCTGGCAGGCTGCAGCAGCAATTACCAGCCAAGGGGATATGATTTAGAGACCTATATCAGAGAGGTCCTGGGATCCTGTGTCAAACAGAAACTGCTTCAGGCAGGTGCCTGAGAGAGTTGCAGCCAAGGGTCTATCTGAGAATCTGAGAAGGGGCAGGTACCTGCTACTACAACAACAGGAATTTCCTTCTGTTGGTATCCAGAAGTGAGAAGTGGGAAGGGAACATTCATTCACATGTAATGTCATTAGTCTCTATTATCATGAATACCTTGAGGCAAGGCAGCTCAGAAAGATGATTTGGGCACCTAAAATGGGACATGGGGAGAGATGGAAGTTTTTCTTCAAGAAATTCAGTGCTCAGACACCATCTGAGCAAACTCTGCAAGACGCCTAAATGCACTTGGATTCTGTGCTTTGATTGGCAACTGTTGTGTATTCTTCAGCTGGACATACTCTGCAGACTTGGTACATGGTAGGAGATGCTCAGACAAATGTTACCCACCAAGGGAACAGCATGGCTTTTGTACACAGCTTTCATCCTGAAAGAGAGACTCTCTATTTTTCACTCTGGTTCTGGAATGAGTAATAACAATTCTGATTATTCCTGAGTGATAATGCTGCTTAGTCCACTGTTTGCTGATGGAACAGAGATAACCAAGAAAATGGAGCTGGTAAATCCATATACGTTGTCGCCTTTCTTACTTTTTTGCCTATGTGAGCAGGTGACTTTAACATTATGGGTCTGAGTATTTCTCTGCCTGGAGTCACTCATTACAAGGTCAGTCATTATGTTCCCTCCATAGAGATTTTCTTCCATATCAATTTAACATACCTTTAATTACAACAAGGAACCCTTTAAATTTCATCTGTGTTGTAGGGGATTTTTTACATTCCAATCTGAATTCCACCCAGTATCATTAAATTAGTCCAATTTACATACAACTGACCTTGCCCAAACCTATAGTAATATTAAGGGGAAAAAAATTAAAAAAAAAATCTCAGAGTACAAAGTCAAACAAGTCAAGTACTTAGAAGTCCCAGGATCAATGTCATATATGAAACTTTAAATCACCCCTCTCCTAGATAACCTTTGCTTTTTTCAGTATAAAGTTCTTACTGAATAAGTAGTAGGTCAGTATTTCCTCTAGTCATTGTTCTTTGGTTATTTACTGAGTGCTACTGAAACCTTGCATCAACAAATTAAATAAATAATCTTCCTCTGCTTTTCCATTGTGCTTTCAGTGTTGTATCTTGTTGATTTGCTATTTTTTGTGAATTAATTAGCATGGCACCCCTGCAAGGTGAGGCAGTGTTGGCTTCTGTGTGAATATGACCTAGGGCATAGATTAAAAGTAAGTGCTAAGATTGTAAATCCAGGTTGAAATGACTAATATTTAGGTAATTCAAAATATGGTCTTTTGTAGCATGTTATGTGTTCAAACTGCATTTTCTATTGGTCTCAGTTACCGATGTGAGTGTTTGCTTGTCTGCAAATCGAATCCCTGGTGTCTGTGCCTGAATTCACAACATTATCTTCTGAATGAGGTGGAACTCCTGTCTTTAAATATTAATACTGTCATGTACATAGAAGTTGTACCAGAAGCTGTATGTTGAAGGCAGCTAAAGAAATGTCAAAGTGAAGTTCTCACTTTGCCATTTTTATTTTTGGAGAACTTGATTTTTACAACCTGAGTTATTTCTTTTGACATAGTGTCTTGTAATGGAAGTCTTAAAGATATTTGTGTGTGTGTCTGTGTGTGTGTGCATATGTGTGTATAGTATATATAAAATATATATTAAAATTATATGTATAATATATATAAAACCTGTGTATATATATATCTATACAATCCACTCCTCTGCATTCCAGCCCAGATTGGCTTTGACCCTTTTCCCCTTGGACAGGGGGGAAACACTAATTGTAGAGAAGAGATAAACTGACTGCTCTCCATCCAACTGTGCCATGGTCGTTGACAGGAATATTTGTCTTCTCAATGGATCAGCTGCATGGAAGAACACACCGAGTTCCTGCTGCCTGGGGATGGCTCAGGGCTTGGTCAAGTGTGGGCAGGAGCCTCTGCACGCAAAGCCCACTCACACTGAAGGAGCTGTGAGGATACAAGGCACTGAGCTGAGAAATTAGCTCTGAAATTCTAGTGGGTTTCTACCTGAGCAAATATTTTCAGAGACTGAAAATGTGGCCAGATTTGAATAGTTAAATGTGGTAGCAACAGGATTTTCCTTCTGTGTGATTTGTCCCTCTGCTAAGAATTCAAGTCTCTGCTTCCAAGCATGAAAGTATTAGATAAGACTGTCCCAAATGTTAACATGCACAAAGCACATTTTCACCAGACCTCATGCCAGTGAAGCAGCTCAGCTTTTCTCAAGAGAAAAAAAAATCAACTAAGATGCAAAACTAAATGTCCCATTTGAAAATTTTCAGTTGTTACTCTGAGAGAGATTTATTTGCAAGGAAAAACTAGACCTTGAATAGAAAATCCTAAGTATGCTTAACTACAGACATCAATAATTATGAAACCAATGTAAACACTTTCCTCTGGGTCAGATACAATTTTTTAGGTCATGTTTGAATACTTCAGTGAGATGCAAAACTTGCAGATGTGCCAGATTTCCTCCTACTTTTTTTTTAGCAAATAAAAGACTCCCAGTTATCTCCCTTGAAAGGCTTCTGAGAGATTCCACTTCCTCTTGAATTTAGCTTGGATTAAAGCTTTGCAGCACAGCAATGAATCCTGCCAGAAGACAGCCTGGAGTTCTTACTGGTGTGCTGGAATTCCAACCCCATGTCCATAATTCTGCTGTCCTCAGGCTGGTCAGGCCATCATTTTCCACTTCAGCTTTTCCAAACGTGGAGTAAACAGGGATGTGTTGAAGCATGACCTTTTCTTTGCCTTTTTTCCTCTGATCTCACACAACTCTTCCCCAGAATCTGCTTCCTTTGTAAGTGCTACTTATGATGACTTGGTTTTGTGGCATACCTACATCTCCAGACAAAAATAGAAATTAACATTAAATAATTAATTGTCTTTACATTCTCCCCCTATGTTCCTTTTTTCGTGTTTTCTCCCTTTTAATTGGGAATGTGGGGCCAGGGGCTAATCCTATAAAGTCTTGCATTTCCCAGTTGTTTTTAATATAAGGGGGTATATCACACTTGCAGGACCTGGACTCAGCTCTAGATTCAGCCATTGGATTACTGAATGTCCTTACAAAGATAACTGAAAATTCTCATGCTTCAAATTCTCATGAATGAGACAGTAGGAAATACACCACATGAAGCAATCACAAGTTATTATTTAAATGGCCTAAGATAGATCCTCTTTTTCTTTAATGGCATCTTTGACCTCCTTTTTTCCTGTAGTTAAGCCACCCCAAAATTACATTTTCTAGCACACATTTGTACATGGCCTTGCCATTTGGTTATTTCTTTTCCAAGTGAAAACTACTTTTCTCCTCTTTTTTCCCCCACACCATCGAAAAGCAAATTGAGCTTCTAGGAACTTAATGTGCAAACTTCACTGTTACATCCTGAAAAATTGAGGTTGTCTAATGGAACCAGAAAAGAAAGATTTTTTTTTTATTATGATCAAACTTAGGCAATTTTAGACAGTCATTTTTGGTCTAGTGAATGCAGGGAACTAAATCCAGAGTGAATGCCAGAAGCAACAATTACAGTTCCTTTTTTCCTAATTGAATTCTTTCATGATTTTCCCAAATGACTTCAGAAGCCCAAGTGCTCAGTCTCCAAAATTCAGATACTTGGGACAATAAAATTATGAGCTTATATGAATAGTACAAGTCTATTTACAATATTCATGCCAACTGAATACTGTGATATGCTATGTGGTTGATTTCCTTTCTTTAGAAAAATAAGGAAACAGTAGATCTGGGATTTTAAATTTTATTCCTCCTTTTTTTCACCTTCAAACTGGTAAATGGTAATCAAAATGAGAAACATTTTTCCCTTAGAGGAAAGAATGGAAAATTTCTATAATTATGGTGGATTTTTGAAAATTATTTGTGAATGAAAAATTTCCCACTTCATTGGAAAACATTTCTGCAGCCTTATGCTTACTGGCTGTTCCCACCTTCACTCAGTGCAAAAGAATTAATTCATAGAAAAATTCAATGGGAATTTTTTTTTAAAAATTAGATGATTGGTGTTTAGGAACAAAGAGAAAATTAAACTTCAGTAACCCAGAGGATGTTACTGCATGAGTTGCAGAAATTTGAGGGAATACTCATACATGTGGCATAATTGGGTGGTGGTTTTTCAGCTGATTTGTGATGGGAATCTGCAGTGTGCAAACACCCAAGTCTGATAGAAATGCACTGTGTGTCACCAGAATAAAGAACATTTCGACTGATAGCAGCCAACCTGCCTGCTGTACTTGATACAGGAGCGTGGGGTGTCTGAAACCGAGCTGGGGAACAGCTGAGAGAGGCTGCCTTTGCTTGGGAGTTTTAATTAGCCATTCTCCTCTCTCTGTTCTCAGGCAGGATTCTCATCCTTCAAATACATTTTAAAAATTCATAATGTTTACTGCTTTTTCACATTGCAAGCCATTTGATTTCTTTTTTAGCTTGACTTTTTATAGTCTTGCTGGGGAAAAAAATTATCTTCTGCCTTAAATCCCTAACTGCCTTGGTCTTTCTTAGTCCAAGTTTCTTGGTCATTAGTCATATAATGTAGTAAAAAGTCATGTGTCCTTTGTCACATTTTCTTTTTCTCCTTCCTTTAGAACATCTTTATACCGCAAAGAGTTTGAATCTTCATTTCTTCTCAGAGTCTCAGCCTTATGTCTCCACTAAATCACTAGGCTACTCAATTCACTGAATAACTTGTTTGCCCTGTGTTATGTCTTTATTTCTTTACATCATTTGTATAAAAATGCGGCTGTTCAGATTTGTCAACATGAAAAAATATTCTTCTGCTAAAATTCCTTTAAAAGGGGATATTGTGTGACATATCCTGAAATTTTTCTTTCACATTTAAAAAAAAAAATATCTCTTTATTCTTAATGAAGTAATGCTGAGATTTGTGCTTTTAGCGTGTGCTCCCTGGAGCTAAAGGGGGTTTAATGTAGAATTTTCTCTAATCTTTTTTTCGAGGTTCCACATTAGCTGGTGCCGCTCATCAACTAATACCTGACTTGTTTCAGCTCCCTAAAGGTATCCTGGTAGTCAGGTAATGACAGTTGAAATTCCTGATTTGCTTTGCTTGAATTTCTGGGCAGATTGTGTTACAGACCATGTGGGGCCTGTGTGTGCCTGTGTGAGTGTGGTGTGTATTCGTATAGTTTCATGAGCGATGACCTTTGTGTTCCTGAGCACTTCTTCCCATTACATCATTTTGAGGCACCACAAACCTGTTGTTCTTTCAGTTCTTAAGAACTGTTGTAGTGCAGATAAAGATATCACAGTCCCATGCACTGTGCTGGATGCTGTGTCACCCTATACAAAGAATTAGCAAACTCTGTGAGATTAAGAAGGTGCAGAATAGGCTGTGTTTAATGGAATATTTTCAGCCTCTTTTCATGAATGAGAGGAACTGAAGCATTCAGACAAGTGAGTGACTTGCCCAAAGTCAGAAAGGAAACTGGAGCTGCCGCTGCATCTCCCCAGCTGTAGTTTCAGTGACTTAAATGCTTGCTCATCCTTCATGTGAGTTCTCAAGCATGGTTCTTTGGTACTTCAGGCACTTTTCTTAAATAAGAACTTTGTGGAATATATAGGGTTTGGGTTTTTTTTTCCCCCAGTTTGTTTTAGAGAAGTAAATAGACAGTAAAATTAAAGAAAGAAGAAGCAATGAAAATGATTTTCCATAAAATGAGCGTGTGGTAGAAGCAGATGGAAATATAAAAACATTCTGGCTTTGATTGCATGATGATCTATAACCTCTTCCTTTAAGAGTTTGAGAAGATTATGGTGTTGAAGCAGAGAAAAACGAAAAATCAAATTCTGCAGTTAGAAAGGACTGATGTTTCAGCTAATTTCAGAAGAAATACTTTATAGGGATAGACTCAGTTTAGCAAAAGAAGAAGATTTGAGTATATATTTTCAAAATGGACTTCTTTTTCCCAAAGTTTCTCTTTTCCTAGTCTCATGATACTGAAGAAGTAGCAAGGCAGGGCTTTGTCTGTTGTAACATTTACCTGCCAGTGTGAATAAGAATTTGGCTGAGTCAGTGCCCTTATCCTGTCTTCTTCTCTACCTTTCCCCACCCATTTTTTTCTTTTCTTTTTTTTCCCCCTTAAGTATTTTAAAGGAGCATTCTGGTGGAATTTTAAGGCTTCAGACTATATTCTGCTGTTATGGGTTATTTGGCCAAGGGATGCAATGATTGTGTTGTACAGGAGTAGCAATGCCATTTTAGTACAAATGTAAGTCATCATCCTTACAACAGAGCTATCAGTAAATTCATCACCAAATAGGCTATTGATTACATTTATGTTTCCAGATTAACAATATGATTTTTCCAGCACAAAAGATCATAGTGGGGAACTTCAGTCTCTGTGGAAATCCAGAGTAATATCCAGCTGGTGTATTCCTGTAGCTGTGGCATGTTAGGACATTTCCTAACTAAGCTCCTTAATTGTTCCTGAAGATTTATTGAATCTATATAATATAGTAATTTTCTATGTTGTGTGGGGGGTGTCTGAAAAGAAGGTGCTGGAAGTGCTATAACATAAATAATGCAGAAGAACAAATGATGTGTGTAGAGAGGACAGTGGTCATTCCTTGTGTTTCACTGATACTTGGGACTGACAAAAGTAAGGACAGCCTTGCTGGTGGCCTCATCACTGAGCATGAGGAACCTGTGATGATTTGCAGACCACTTGGTGAGTCTTGAGCCAATAAAGTGAACTATTTCTTGCATTAGATCTCCTAATCATGAACAAAACCACAGCCACCTGGGAGCTGCTCCATGTGACCAGGCCCTTTGCTCCCACCCAGGGTGCTGGAGCTCCACAAGTGTCTTCGTGGAATTCAGGTATGACCATGTCCCAGGCGCCTTTTTCTTTACCCTTTCCATGGTAAAGATCCCTTGTTAGTAAGATCTCAGTCTACAAACTGTTTCTTTTGATGTTTTTTTCCTTCTGTCCCAATTAGTTTGTAAATTGGTTACTGTTGATGTGCTCATTGCAACTTTTTAATTTCTCTTATGGTTTTGGCATCTTTGGAGGGAATCAGGCAGGTTATAGTAATTCAAATTAGCAACATGATCTGTTTTCTCACCCCAAAGATTCAGCCTTAAAATAATTTACCTCTCTAAAAGTTATTTAGAACTATATAATATGATATATGTAATGAGCATTTAAAAATTACTCATGCATATATTATGAAATTGAATATATCACATGGGTTATAAATAAGGATATTTCTTGAAAATAGGACTTCAGGATATTTTTGCTTTTACTTTCAAGAATTTATATAATTTGCTTTTATTTTTTAAAATTTTTAAAATATTTTTTAAGGGTCTAGACAGATTTCTTGTAGGTAAAATAAGAGTTAAAATAAGAGATCTTTATTTCAAAACTCTGGGCAGAGTCAGGGGACTTTGTTAGCTCGTGGTCCTAGTTCAGGTGTCAGAGGAGCAGTGTCAAACTGCAACTTCCAGTGAATTATAGAGAACCTGTAAGTGAGATATAAATGAAATTTGAACTAAGTGAGGAAAAAATGGCTTCATCATAAATCAAGTGATATTTCAGGTGAAAAAAAAAGCGTATAGGCAGAATATTGTAATTGAGTCACATTCAGAAATATTAAAAAGCTTCAAAGTGAGTAATTGTTTCCTCTTGTGAGCTCCTTTCCAGCATTAAAGAACACGTGTAGTATTGATGTATGGTCCCAGTCATCTGGAATGCTCCTTATTGCTGGAGTAAACAAAGTCACTATAATATTTTTGAAGGTTTCTCTACATTGTAAGAAGCATCCTGGGAGCTTATTAAGTTCATTAGAATACTGAAGAATTTTAACAGCAGTTTTAAGTGCTTCTTCCCTCCAAAACAAGTTTTTTGTTTTGTTTTGGTTTTTTTTTGTTTGTTTTGGTGTTTGTTTTTTTTTATTTTGAGAGGAAAAATACAGGCAGTGAGCACTGGAGAAAGACTCACGCTGGATGAAATGAGGAGAAAAAATGTAGCCACTCTTGCTGTTTGCAGTGGTGGAATCTTTTGGGAAGCTTTTGAGTTTAGGGAGACTGTGTGTTTTAAGGCTTTATTTTTTTCACATTATATGAAGAAATGTCTAGCAAGAGATAAAACTTTAAAATAAAGTTCTGGTAGCACGATGCAGCTTTCAAATATCTCAGCAGAGAGAACGTTGGGGTGTCTGGGGCATCTGCTGATCTGACAAGTTGTATTATATACAAACAAAATATATACCTTAAAGGACTGTGTATCCTCCACTAAGATACTGCCTGAAGTCGGTGCTTCTCATCTTCAGACAATGATAATATGAAAAGTTATACTGGTCCAGAGCACCATCTTTTGTTCAGCACTGGGATCCCAGATGAAAGCCTGATCATGTGGATGCACAAGAAAGCCTTCACATAAGAGAAGGGACCTCCTGGAATCAGCCTGATGTGAGAAGCCAGAATAAGGTTTGAGTCAAAGATGTTGCACATGTGCTGAGCATGTGAGGATACTGCTTGCATCTGTGTTGGAAGTAAGGGTCCTCTGGGGCTGAACTGAAAACTTCCTGGCCTTTGGATGACTCCTTGGTGTGTAGAGGATGCCAGAGAGAGAACACCTGGGTAGATATATTTAAGCTGAGAGGCAGTCCTGTGAAACAATAGCCTGAAGGCAATTACAGAGTTTGTGGCTTTCATGACATTATCCAAGTAAATAGTGAGATAGGAGCAAAAATGGTGACAATGAATGCAACTTTGTGGAGCCACTTAGGAATTTAGAAGAAGGGTAGGAAGGTGCATTAAAAAAAAAGCAAAGAAGGAGAAGGAATGCAAACTGGGAGGTGACAGTGTCACAAGAGAATCAAATGATTCAAGAGTTGTAGTGAAAGGCTGGTTGCAGGAGGGACACATTCACAAATGAAGGATGGAGGCTAATTCAAGTTTTTAGAGACTACATTAAGGCTAAATTAATGGTAGCCAAAAGCTGGATTGAACTGGGTCTAGTTTGACACTGGAAAAGACCAACTCTAATCAGCTCATACAGACAAGAAGTTGAACAAACTTAGAAAAATTATCAGCTGAGAAGCAGCAGGACTAGTGAAACTGAAACTCTCACAGGGGGACACAACTTCTGCAGAGCAATGGCTTGAGAGAAAGAGTAAAGAGAGAAATGCAGACAGTGTGAGGAAGACCAGAATGTGAGAAGGGCAAGCAGAGGAGTCAGAAGAGTCACAGAGAGAGTTATGCACCTCTGGCATGGGAAAAGGAGAGGCTTCAGCCTGGCTCTGCAAAGTGAAGTATGGTGACAGCAAAGATGTAAGAATTCCTCCTTCTCCCAGTTTTTTCTGTCTCCTAAGGCACATTTTAAACTTGTTTAATTGATTGGGAGGCTTAAAGGTGAGAAGTATTCTTAAAACAGAGAAGGATCAGTGTGATACACTGAACATACAATGATAACAATAGTAGAACATTCCAGCAGGAGCAGCAAAGGAACAGACCACACTCATTGTGAGACAGAGGCTGGTTGACTCATGAAGACTCATGAATTGGGATTGCCTAAAGCAGCAGAGGGCAGGATTTGACCCTCTGATATTTTCTTTAGTTCATTCTCAGTTTCTGAGCTGGTAATGTGACTCTTCATTGTGGAACCCATAAGTGACCAGGGACCAGAGCCCTCCCAGTCCCACATTTTCCCTTTGGGCACCCAGTATTTCCAGTCCATGAGAGGGATTTTCAATCAGCTAATTACATGGGATTTCTTTCTTTTCTTTTCATTTTTTTTGCTTGATTTGGGATCTTTTTTGGCACTGTGCCTCCTGTGAGCCAATATGCAGCAGACAGATCTGCCCTGCTGTGCCTAACTAGAAAGGAAATCTTTCCCATCCACTCATCCTTATGTAAGTGTTTTGAGTCCTTGTCGAAATGCTGTATTCCCAAATGGCACCACTACTAATGTGGATATTGAATTATGAATAGATTTTTATGACACAAATATAAGAGTTTTGAAGATCGCTAGAGAGAGTATTTCTACCAACTGCAATTTGATGAAAAACACACAATGCCCAAAATAGCTGTTGATTTCTGATGCTGTTGCACTTATTAGAAAAAAAACAACAATCAGGTAAAGCAACATTCTCCCTCATTTCATAGGTATATGCTAGTTCCATTGTGAGATTTAAACAGCAGTGATTGACCCTCAAAAGAAATAGTTTTCAGAATTCAAAAAAAAAATACTTTGGAATCCTCTAATAAAATCATTGATTCTGGCTGACTGTAGGAGAAATTTTGGAGCAGTTGAGACAGTAGATTTACAAGTCTCTGTGATGCAGAGTTTAAACAGAACCCTATTGATGGTGTAGAGGCTTTTATTTCTTTGTCTGCAAAATGCCACAGAATGAATAGAAAGGTGCCTTCATAATAAGACATTTTGCTCTTTGATTCTCTTCAAATGTGCAGCATTAGCACCTTTGTTTAGATGTTCTCAGTATGAACAGAAAATAGATGAATTCAGAGAGGTCTTATGAAAGAAGATAGTGCTGTATGGAACAAGGATATTTTCATTGTTTATTCCAAGTTTGGCTTCCTGAACACTGAAGTGCTACTGTTCTTGAAAGTCAAGTTTTTCTAGTGAAAACTAGTGTAAAAATGACATGATGTAGTAATTACTAATGGAACATAATCTTGGGATGCATTAATGGAAGAAGTTTCTGCTCATAAAGGCAGTTAGTCTTCTGGCTGAACTTGTTCTTTATAGTGTCCTTGCTTCAGTTTTCTTACCTGTAAAACTGAGACTCCCATACCTTAACTGTTTTTTGGGGATTCTTGAGTAATGTGCTATAAAAATGCATAGGTTTATATATTTATTTTTCAATTATGCATTTAAGATTCCTTAATGCAGTCATAAAGATAACTATTTTAATTTACCTTTGACTTTTAATTCAAAGCAAAACAGTAATTCAAAAGATGTGAGGTCAGTTAAGTTCCCTCTGTAGTCTGCATAATTAATTTCTAGAATAGCTGAGTCAACCATTTATAATAGTCTTTAGAGTTCTTGGTAATAAGCCAGGAAATCAGTCTTCAGAAAGGTCAAGAAGACCAAAACATGATTTTTCTCTGAGTAGTCTCTGCTCTTGATAAATCTCTTTTCTTTTGTAATTTAGTGTTTGCACTTGGTGTGCCTCTACAATGCCAAGGCTTCTCATGTGCTTGTGATAAGCTGTATTTTCTTAAACTGAGATGGTAAACCCGAGTGCCAATGGTATATCTGAGTAATAATGGAACTGGGGAAAGTTGGTTTGATCTCGTGAGTCACTTGACAAATAAACTGTCGCCTCTGGATCTGCCTGTACTGGTCAATAAGTATCACCTCCCCATGATTACAGTAGTGGGGCCTGGAATATTCTCCTGTCAGAGCTGACCTGTCTTTTGGTTGCCACACACAGATTGAAGGAATCAGCAGAATCCACATGGTGCCATAATTCCATCCTGTATAGAATAGTGCTGTGGAACTCTTGTCTAGGCCATAAATCTATATTTGATTTTATATCTGACAGCACATAAATAACAGCCAAGTAATACCTGTGGAGGTATTATTTCTTATTAGTATAAATAAATACATTCAATCAGGCATAATAGATTCATTTATTTGAGAGACTAAGATTTATTACTTTATTTTTTGGCCATTTAGGTAAATAAATAATATTCTGTGTGGCTCATAATCTTCTATGAATCATTTCTTTATTTTCTTTCATTCTAGCAATTCATAAATGCATTCAATACAATTCCATATTTAAATAACATTCAAATGGTGACTCAAATTGAAGCCATAGCAGCGTAAAAAAAAGTATGGGCTGCCAAGATAAATTTGAATGTCCTAATTTTGATTATTTATGTTGCAGTCTAAATGCTGAACATATTTTTCTAATGAACATGTTTGTAAATTTCCAGTGGGATTTCAATTTTTTCAAATACAAATTTAGTGTGGGAAAGAAAATACACCATGGCTGCAATTTGCTTGCCCCTCTGCTGGCACAAACAGCTACACAAACTTTAAACGTATCTCATTTTATCAGCACACATTTAAGCCATGAAGCACAATGGGTGGTGTTGTTATGGTAAGATAATCACCCCCCGAGGTGCACTGAGGCACAGTGTGGCTGATTACCTCTAATCCTATTGGGATGCAATTATTTCATGGTAACGATATTCTTGGAACTGCCTTATTGCTGTTATCAAATTTCTTTTAGCTTTATATCTAAACACATTAAACAATGACTTTGTCAACTTCGAGGCCCATTGAGACTAACCCATCTTTTCACAATGTTTAATTGGCAGTTGAAATATTTTTTTTCAAGTCTGGTTTTGATTTCCTTGTGAGATTCCAGCAGAATTGCAAGCAAAAGAGTAGAAGATTATGATCCATCTAAATGAAGCTGCAAAACACAAAAAGTGTTATGAAATGCATTAAAATTGGAGAAATGGTCCTACTGACTAGCAGGGATTCTAAGAAAATTAAGAGTATTAAGAATTCAAATTATATTAACTTATACTTAAATAATATTTAAATATTTAAAAAATTAGTTTTAAATGATATTTGAATAATATAAAGTTAAAAATGCACATCAGCTCAGCCAGCCTCTTATTTTCAGAGCAGAGTGAGGTATATGGATGAGCCTTAGCTATGGAAGCTCATCAAGAGAGGCAGTCAGGAGGTCCTAGCAAGGACTGCTCACATAGTGGGTACCTGTAGAGCAGTTTCACCTGGGAGAAGTGACACAGAGCAGAAACCTGGAGTAAAACTTCCATTTCTCTTTCTATCTTCAGTCTTCATCTATCATCAAATCAAGATATTATACATATTATATATATTAAATATTCAAGGAATATGTGATGTTCTAGCTGATTTATGTGGTTGGAGGTTATACTTAGACCACAGGGTAGACATTTCTCAGTTGAAGGATGCAAGAACATTCCATGGCTCTCCTCCAATGTCCTCCAGGCTGACCTGCCCAGAGAAATCAAGACTTAAGAAGAGAAGACCTCTAACCCCAATGATGAACTGAAAGGGGGGGTTGAGGAGAAGGATGAATTCCCTATCATACATCTCAGCCAAAACCACTACAGTTCAGAAGTCTCTCTTGGTAGTTTGTAAAACTGAAAAATGGATCTAGGAGTTAAAAGGGATTGAGCTGAATTCTGTATTTTAGTGTAGAAGAGGGAGAAAAGCAAGAAATTTGTCAGTGCATAAAGGTGTATTGTTAAGTCATCACATTTTGAAACTATTGAGCCCTTCCTGGAGATGAAGAATTATTCTGCTAAATCCTTTGAGCCCTATTAACTTGAGCAAGGATAAAGAGTTGAAGAGTCCCTTTGGGGCAGAAGAGATTATAGAATGGAACAGGAAGATCCCAAAGCAAAACCCCCTAGAAACAGTTATGGGGGAAAGGCTTAGAGTAGGATTCATGCCTTTTTGTTGCATAAATTTATGAAAGAAAGACTCCAGGAAACTGAAAAAGTTGGACTACTGTTTATATAGTATATTCAAAGTAGAGTTAAGATCTTTTTACAGCATGGTAACAAAAATTCAGGTGGCTTATTTTTATTAATAATTAGAGTATATGTGCATGTTGGCTTTTAGGGATGATCTTATTATAAAGACAGGAGGAAAGGACAAGGGAGATGGAATGCTTTCTGGACCTCTGCCCATTCCACAAATGCCATTCTCCTCCAGGCGTTCCCAGCACATCATATTTGTTTTCTTCTGAATGGCATAGTCAAAGATGAGCTGCATTCATTTGTTTTCTAAAGTAGGGCTTGTTTGCACTCTATTGGAATAGCTTTCTGTTTTATTATCCTAATGCACGTTCAGTCCTAATCTAATAATCTGATCTAGATTAGTAAGTGCTAACAGAGCTGTTATCTATCAGGGATGAGTTCATCTCAGGGAAGGTGATGATTTCCAGAGGGAATAAGTAAGATTTCAGAGTATGTATGTGAATAATAAATGAAGATACAGGTAGCACATTTCAGTAATGAGGAAGTAAAATTATAATTGAGTGGCTCAAAGTTGCTGTGGTCTAAAGTAGACTTTAATTGATAGAGATTAGCAAGGTCCATGAGCATTGTGCAAATTAACAATGTTGAACTAAGAGGACACAATGCTTTTAAAAATTATTCTTGCAACGGAGGAGGAGTCATATTAGGTGAATTCAACTCAAGTTCCACCTGGAATGGTGATATTCTGCTTGTCCGAGTTCTCTTCAGGGTTTAACTGTAATATTTTTTTTTAATTCTCACATACAACTTTTCCATCAAGTCATTGAATTTCTGATCTTAGTCGTTGCAAATGGTTCTTATTGCATATTCTAGCCTTGATAAAAGCAATTCTCATAATCAAGTCAATGATGAGTTTTTCCAAGAAGCAGGCATGAAGTCCAAAATCACAACTCCTGATGGAAATTACATGACTTTTGCAGATTGGAGAGTTGAACTTTTGTTTTGGAGGTGGGTTTTGTTTTGTGTCAATAAGGTGGCAGGTATTCTATGACCTAATTTAGAAGTTCAGCTTTGATCTTTGTCTGAGATATGAGACCTTGATCTAATATTTGAGTTTTCCTTAATTGTTTGCTGAGTTGCTGAAAGAAGAGACTGAACAGGTTTGAATGCTGTGACAACAAATATTTGAGTAATAAGTATAGAGTAGTTAATAGGAATATTTCTATTGGGAGTTCAAGTTCCAGTAAGTCCATTTCTTTGTGTCAATGATAAGAAAGGAGACAGAACAACCAGTTTTTGTGGCCTCTGTGACACTGTCTTGAGGGGAGAGAAGACTTTGTTTGCCCGAAATGTAAGTTTGTAATTCTAATGGAGGAGGTGGCTCGGGATCCTGACAAACAGGTGACTGTTTCCAAGCACCAAAGCAATTGAGGATCTCCTGGATCCACAGATGTCATCCACATAAAATCAGGTCATACAGAAGTAAGAGAAATGAAATCAAGGAGAAAAATAGATCAGGAGAGGAGAAGAGGAAATGTGAATACTAAAAAGTATCCGCTTCAAAAGCAGAAGGATCTGGAGGCTGCCTTCAGAGCTGGAAATGTCACGTTGCACCAGGGTTCAGAAAAGAGGACGAGCACTCTGCAGGCCGCAGGAAGTGAAAACATAAATTATAGGAAAGGAACAAGGTGAAACACAAAAAAAAGACAACAAGGCAGCAGAAGACACTTTCAGTAGAGATTTAGCCTCTTGCAAGTTGCACTTCACCAAACATGATTACAGGGATTTAGGCAGAGAACAGAAGGAAACACCTATCTGGACTTAGATAATTTTTTTTTCCTTTTTTAAATCCTTTCTGTTCCTTCAATAGGAGAAGAAAGAAGAAACAATTTTTAATAAGGCCTACACCCTTTTTTGGTTGTGCTCTGTGGCAGATCTTGTACCTGTTTTCCTTGTTAAATTTGCATGTGTGTTTGGATGTGACAACCCAAGCAAACAATCTTGCTTGTGAGGGTGAATTGCAATAACAAATTAACCTTTTGCAGATGTTCTTCAGCTCTATTTTCAGTGTGGGAAAGTTTTAGTTGTAGGAAAGTTTCTTGTCCTCCTTGGTAGTTAGTAGGGAACATCTTCATTCTTGGAAGATGTTAGAGAATTCCAGCCCTCCTGCTGTTTCTCTTGACCATGAACAGTAGGGACATGGTGCTCAGGGGACTATTCACAATCACTCTGAGGTTTAAAAAGCTGAAAAGTCTTTAAAAGTTTTAAAAGTCTGTACCTCTTGCAAATAAAGAGAAAAAAAAATTAGCAAAGTCAATCTCTATGTTCTTCAAACATTATAAATGCAAATGTTTTAAGTGCACAAGAAAAGGAGTTACTCTTTCCTTGGGTTTCCAGCACCAGAGTCTGGGATTTTGCTGGAGACCCTAATGATGGCTTTTTAGGCCAATACCTCATTTGGCAACGCTGAAAAGCAAGGGCTTTTCACTTCTGCTTTTTATGATGGAGTTTCCAACTTAAACTTTGGTCAGAGTAGGCTAAATACTTTTAGTTTTCATTTGAAAATGCAGTTTTCCTTAAAAAATGGAAAAGATTTAAGATCTGAATGATTTCATAGAGATTTTTAATAACTTTTCTGCTAATCTCTGGGATGTTTGGAGTATTATCCTTAACACAGGAAGGCAAAGTTCCTGCTTTGGAGATTTTATTACCTTGGAGCAAGAGAGTTACTATGGTTTAAATCCCATCAGGGCCTGGAGGAATCCCTCCTCAAAACCTGCCTCTACAAACTTCCTATTAGACTTGTGCCTCAGAGCTGCCTCTTAAAAATAAAAGGAAATGCCTGTTTTACAAAGGGGTTGGACAGATGCTGGGTTTATGAAGGATGCTGGTGGTACAGATGCCCTAAAAACCAATGTGTGTTTTGTTTGTGGGAGCAGTATTGGAGGCTGGCAAGGCTGTGGGATGATACCTGCAGGAAAGTGATGGTTGGTGTCTCCTGGGCAGCCTGGTGCATCAGCTGGGGAAGGAGGAGAGCTGGCAGCACCTGCTGGGCTTGACATTACTTGGCTGCCCTTGGATGTGTCAGCAGAGTGAGAGTCCTTGTAGGCCAGCCAGCAGTGCAGTAATAGGTCTCTTGGAGAATTCTTGTCACCTCCTGTCTGTAAATCCATTACCATCCCTTTTTTTCCTCACCTTTGGCACTCTGGTCTGTATGGCTGGCATGTTGTGGTTCCCATTCTAGGACAATCTCAGTACTCTCAGGGAACACAGTACTCTTATTTTGAGAGTATGAGCTAGAGATAAAGGGGAGTTAGAAAGGCACAATTTTACCTGTGCCTTGCATGCTCATACCAAGTTATTGTAATTATTATTAGCCAGCCTTCACTTATGTTTGATACTTCTACGTTTGCACTACCTCACATCCAGAAAGAACCAGACCTTTGCAGTCTGGGCCTTTACATCTGTATCTTAATGAGCAGACCTCAAATTGTTAACCACCTTGCTGATGCCTAAATAGTGTCCTACTGGTGAGGGGTGCAATGCATGTGGGCTGTGTGCACTGCAGGAAGGGGGGGATCCTGCTGGCCTTAGTGTCTGCTCCTGCAGAGCCTCCAAGGTGTATGTGCTCATACCAAAGTGTGCTCATCTATGTGCTCATACATGGAGAGTCAAGGCAAGGATAATTAAGAATTTGGTAACTGAAATGTAAGTCCCACCTGCCTCTTTTTCATTTTCAGTAGCCTTATAGAGGACCCCAAGTGAATTAGAAGTTGTTTAATTTGGTTTGTGATTGACTTTAATTTATTAGTAAATTAGATATGGACTCATTATTTACCTCATTGTACTCTTAATCGCTTTCTCTCTTCAAAACAAGACTCTTCCAAACCAAAGTAAGAGTGCAATCTTTAAAATGTGCTCCTTTTCCAATCTCTAATGCCCTTTAATTCTTTTCAAGGTAATTTTCATTCTCTTAGCTCACCTGACTCATCACTGTCTGTGCCCCTTTATATCTTTATCTGTGCTATTTTCACACTTCATTTTCTATTCTTTCCTTCCTTTTTTTTTTTTCCCCTCAAGCTTCTGACATCTTTTGCCCAATTTCTTCCTTAAGTGCTTCCCATAAGGCCAGCAGTCAGGATGCTTAATCAGCCCTGTGCATGAGGCTGGCACCGTGCCCTGCCTTGAGCTGTGGGGGCACAGGAGGCTGGAGCAGGGAGCAGTGCACCAAGCAGGGGATGCTCCGTGTTCCCCCCACGCTCTGTCCTTGGGCAGAGCTGATAGCTGAGAAACCCAATCTCACAGCACAAACCAAAGGAGATTGTTTTCATTAGTCCAGGAAGATCTCAGCAGTGAGACTTGCTTTGTATCAGATGTGAGCTGAGGTTAACTTAGGTGGAGTTAACCAAAATGCTGCTCTGATGAGTGGAAGGGAGATGGCACTGATTCGCTGCAGCAGAGGGTGTGGAGCACAACAGTCTCTGTTCAGTTTTGGCTATTATCTTTCCAGGCACTTAGCAATGCTGCTGTTTTATTATTTAAAGAGAGAACACTAGCAAAGAATATAAAACCCCCCTACCACCCTGAAAATTAAGCTTATGGGGCCTATAGAAGATTAGTGAGTAGCAGAGCAAAAGTGCAGCCAAAAGATTGCCAACATGAAAAGTGAAGGACTGAGTCAAGAAATGAACATCTGTACCCAAAAGAGTAAATGAAAAAGCATTTTTCATCACTGACAATAGTTACAGCAAATTGCTATTCCTGTAGCACATCTGAAAGACCAAAAATATTTTATTTCTGTTCCTTTTTGGATTGGGTAGGAATGTAAAGTGGAAATCTGGACCTGTTTTACATTCTTTTGAGACTGATCTGAGTGCTTGTTTCTGTCAGGCACTGTCCAGTTCTGCCAAAATGGTGGAAACAGAGGAATCATCTTTCAGTTATGTGCAACGTTCTTAGCTGAACTCCTTGCATTGTTCCCTGTGAAACCTTTCTTATTCTTCTGCTACCGTTATTTGAAAATTATTTCTTCCTGGGGAAAATGGGATGGAGGAGTTGGTTAGGCTGCCTCTGTAGATTAACTGCTTGCTCATAGGAATCTGGAGTGTACTGACTGAATCTCACATTTTTGCTTTATATTAATTTGAATGACTTTCTCCTAGAGATTGAACAGTTGTAAAGGTATTGCAGGTACTGAAATCCTTGATACTTAGAAGCCCAAGGAATGAAACACCCGATTTGAACTGGTTTTTGTGGGCATGTGGGTGCTGCCAAGGGAGCACCTGGCACCATTTGCACCCATGTATTTTGGTTTGCCGATGTATCCTTGTGGAGAAGCCGGAGGTGGCAGCACAGACTATGAGGCTTCAGCTCCTGGAGTTGCCATTTACTTATTTCAGAGCATTACCATGATCAAAACAGGACAAAGAGCTGTCTGCCAGAAATTCAGGATTCATATATGGTTTTGAATTTTCTCAAGTAAGTGAATTTATGCCCCAAATATCTGGGACAATTCTAAATATATCTTCTTTGAGCAAATGCTCCGAGGTCATGGGCTGTTGCAGGTATGTTAGCTGACAATATGCATTTTGTAGCCTTTTACAATAATGATAACTGAAAATGTCACTGCCATTATATAGTACATTTTATGCTCTTTGTTGAATGCCCTTAAGCTTCCTGTCCTGCTAAACAAAGCTGCAAATTACTGGTCCTGGGTAATCTTCCCTTGGTGGTTTGATATTTGTGTTTTTAATTGTCAAACCAATTACTGGGACTTTCTGCTAGAGATGCTAATATTGCTTTGTGCTTAGCCAGGGGAAAAATAATAACCATCTTCTAGGAAATCATGTTTTGAAATATAGGAATCTAAAAATACGTATTTAAAACTCATAGGAAAAATATGAAAATCCTGTTTTTATTTGGCAGCTTGTGTACTTTAATCATAAGAGAATTAATACTGGTTTTCATTTCTGGAAATCTCAGTGCATGTAGGGAATTCAAGCTGGTAGTGGAATATTGTGGAGGAACTTGTAAAAGCTTTGATAAATGTAACAGCCTGTGCTGAAAATCGTTCTTGAGTTTCTTATAAACAAGATCAATGCAGGTTTACATAGTGTCAATGGGGTGCATTTTTTGCTGGGCTGTGAGGTCTTTTAGCACACTTTCCTTCACACTTAGACTCTGCTCAAGGCCATGGGCTGTTTTAAAGAGTTACTGTACATGTGAGCATTTACACTGATTGCAAAGAAGTGCCTCTGGATCACAAACCCAACCTCTCCAAATGAGTGGAAGGACAGGGGCCTGGAAAGGCAGGAGGTTGAGGAATGTGAGCCAATTCTTTCAATCAGAGTATGTGATGGGGCTTTTTTTTCTCCTATGAGGTTTAAATGACTGTAAAGGCCAGAAAAGTCTTGTATTTGTAAAGGAAAGTTGTGTTCTTCCTGCATTAGACTGCTATTTTTTTTTCTGTTAAGATAAGCAGAAACATTATCAATGTTTTCAGTTGTTATATAAAGAGGAAGTAGTGGGTTGGGCTCCCTTGGAATAAGCTGCTTAGTGTGAATGAATCATCTGTCTAATCATGTGGATTCTGACCAGAGAATAAAAAATTATCATTATACTGAGAAGAAGGATGACAATTGAGCCTATCCATGATTTAGACAGTTATGGGAGTTTATTTGGGGTGAGCCACAATACTCCATGGTACAGACACATGCTCTGATTTTACCTACAGATTTCACTTTCAATTTTTAAATAGTGTGATCTAGTCATAAAATAAACGCTTTTTAATGATTACTACTTTCATGTCCTTAATCTTCCAGCCCATCCAGGTCTTGCTGTGGGGTGGCTTTCCCTTCTGAACTGTCCACTTCCCCACTCAATTTGGCATCACTGACAAACTCTGTCAGGGTACACTTGATCCCATCCTCCCTATCACTTAAGAAGATATTACACAACATATTGTTTATAAATAATGAATAGATGGTGGCTATTTAGACAGCTCACTCAAGCATTTTACATTGAAAATGTGACTGTATATTTATTGATAGATCCCCATGTTTTGTTGCTGTTGGCTCCCCCTGAGCTGCTTTACTTGCAGTGCTCTTTATCAGCTCTGTGCCCGCTGCAATCTTTGCAGAGATCCTGAGTGGCCACAGCACAGTGACCTCTGGGCCAGAGTTCCCTCAGAACCACTTGGGTTTGGAGCTGGTGTGGGTGTCCCACATTCAGATCCTTTAGCTTGGAAAGAACAGAGAGTTTGAATGAGATTGACCTCACAGTCCTGTTGCTCAAACTCTGACTCTTTTTTTTCTGAGTGAGTGGTACCACAATTTACATCCTGCACCCACATCTGGTTCTGTGTGAACTCAGCAAAGAGGGGCCACAAGCCCAAAGCAAGCAGTGCAGTCAGTCAAAGCAGTGGCCATTTCATATTATTGCTCTGTTTGTATCCTGGCTTTCCCAAGAAAAGCCTTCTAATGGAGGTGTTTTTTTCCTTACAACAAAAAATGTGGATTTTAACTTTTCTTATTTTTGCATCTCTCAAATGCTGGAATTTTCTGAAGACACAGCCATAATAGTTACAATCAGATGAAAATTTTCACTCCTTGTTTGTTTGGTTCTTTATTTTTAGTAAAGACAATTTTTTTCCCCAAATACTGTTTTTTAATTGGAAAAGTCCAAAGACAGGGATCTGTTAGAGTTTTACTTGCATCAGTTTTATATGAACTCACCACATGGGAGAGGGAGAAGATCAAGTAATTGGTAAAATGCTGCTGGAGAGAAGCGTGGAGGAATCATTCCCATGCTGGCATGGAGGCCCATTGAATTGAAAATAAATGTCAGTACAGAAGAAACTTTAACACTAAGAGATTCTGAATACTGAGACCACAGAGTTTTGCCCACCTTTGCTGTGTAAATGGAGGATTTCTTTCTTCTTTATGACCTTGTGGTGAAATGTAATTAGAGAATGATATAATATAGAGAATGTATGGTTGAACGTTATTTTTAGACTCATAGTGCTGTAGATGTTTAAGAACAGCTTGCAGACTGATTAGTTTTAAATCCCATAGTGTGAATAGTTTCTGTATTAAAAAAGAAACCTGTCAGGTGGAAAAAATATTGCTGGAGAAATCCACTAGGAATGGAGTGCTGCTTCTCCCCAGGAATACTTTTGTGGTCAGATCCATTTTGAATACTGCCCTGCAAAAGTATATCGTAGTGTTAGAGACTAAGTAACAAAACTTTTCCTATTTTTCATTTGCAAAATTTAATTTATTATTAATTTTCCATCACATATTCTACTAAGTGAAACTTTTGAAGTTCAGTGCATACTTTGACTGAACTGAGCAATGAGCATCAGCCTGCCCCTGGCAACAAGAGGGAGATTGTTTCCTTCCTCCAGAAATTTCTGGAAAGACAGTAGTTCAGATTGATCTGTTTTGGAATTCTGCTGTCACTGGAGAATACGCAGCAGGAACAGGTTTGGCTCAGTGTGCTAGAAACCATCACACCCCAAATCCATGTACCTTTGGCATAAGGATCAGCATCCTGTTCTTCCATGCAGGATTCCAGCCCCTCCTGTGCTGCAGTTCCTTTTTTGGTCAGTGACAAGTGTTCAGCAAAACCAACAGTTGCCCAGTCCTGCAGCGTTCCCTCTGCTTTTGAATACCAGGAGTCCAGTACTAGGCTTTTGGGGACAACTAAATTTTTCGTTAATTTGCCCATGACTTATTAATGTCATTTCATGACATTTATACATTGCATGAATGCAATGAAAGAAATGTCACTGTGGCTGTGTCTGCAGTCATCCCTTTCTCTTTTCCTGCCCAAGCCACACTAATTTGCATGCAGTGATGTTGTGTGTAATAGTGTTTTTCTCACCTTCATCCCCATGTATATATTTGACCTTTTCTTATTTTCAAAACCCTGAGCAAGTTTTTCATTAGAAGCCTTTTTTTTTCATTATTTCAGACTTGAAATGGTTTGTTCATCTGGGGTCCCTAAAACTGGTGCTCTGGGATCTGAGAGCACCAACAATCAAGAATCTTCATCTTTTTCCCTTTTCTCCTTGCTTCTTTTTTCCTCTCACCCCCTCTTTTTTTTTTTTTAATTCCCTCTTTTTGAACCTTCTTCTTCTGTTCTCTCTGAATGCAAATAACATGTTTCTTCTGACTAATTTCTTTTTTTTCTGATTATGGCACACAATGTGTTAGGTCATCTTAGTCCATCAGAGAATAATAATTTATTTACGTATGGATTACTAAGGAAAGCTTTTTTCCTAGAATCCTTCCTGTGAAGATCACTGTCCTAGTGAAGATTATTTTAAGTGCTGAACATTGGCCTCATATTTCTTTTGGCAGATGCCTTAGAATTTATGCATCATCTTTTAAGAACAGGACTCTGATAAAATGCCAAATCTCTCAAGGATCCAAATATTTGTCCAAATCATATTTTGTTCTTTATTTCTATGATTATATTCCCTGTCTAAGCCAAGATTCTTCACCCTTCTCACATCGAAACACCTTAGAGTAAATTCTTGATGTTCACTGGCCAGAGGCAATATCTGCCCTCTGGTTCTTGCTCTCACATTTTCACTTGCATAGATCAACAGGCCGTGGTGAGAAATCCTTTCTCCTCCATTCAAAGGTCTTTTTCAATTATCACAAAGATTTTAAAGTTTATCTGATTCTTTTCTCTCCAGCACTTATGAAAAATCATATCAAATTGTCATGAAATGTGAATGTGCAACCCTACCTGGGAGCTCCACTGAGGACTAAACTGTGACTGTGGGAGGTGTAAACTGCCTGTGCTGTACGGAATTTGTCCCTCCAGAAATTCCTACACTTGCTGCTTTTTGACATGTCTACCACTCATCTTAATACTAATGGTGCATGTGATAATCATGGCATGATTTTTATGCCTTTTCTCCATTTTCATTGCTATCAAGTGTCATGAACTTGAAATTTATTCAACTACTTATATAACTGGAGCAAAAAGGGAACTTACCTATTTTTTGTTCTATTTTCCTTGTTCCTCAGCTGGAGCAAAGCCAGCTCATGCTACTGTGGGCCCTCAGCTTTACATATACCAGAGGGGATTTAAATCTTGCTACATATTTTATATTCTTGCACAATACTAAAATGTTAAAAAAACCCCCAAACCAACACAGCAAAAATATATGATTTTAAACACCATGTGACATGAAATGTTGCACAGGAGTCAGGATAGACACCTGACCTGCAGCTGTCATCATACACCATTAGGATTAAAGAAACTCCTGCCTGAAAATACTTACATAAAATACAATCTTGCTTAGAGGCAACAAGTGCGTGTGCAACTCCCATCTTAGTGAGAACAGTTTTAATGATGAATTTGCATATAATTTAAGAATTACCACTTAAAAAGTATGCCAGAAGTGTGTTGTGATTACATAGGGAGACTGGGACTTGCAGTAGAGAGCCAATGGCCTTGCAATGACAGGGCTGAGCCTTGTGTAACCCAGGCTCCAGCCTAAACCCCTAAGGATGGAACCGTAAATCAACCCAGGGACATGATCAGCACGTGTTAATTAGACAAAAAACCAGTTTATTGATGTGGGAAACTTTATCTTGCCTGGTTACCTGCCTGCAGATAATCCTCTTTGCTGAATTGTCATCTCCAGAGCAATTTTGCCGCTTCCCTGTTCACATTACTCATTGTCTGGAGGATCTTCTTTCACAGAGGGAAAGGACACTTCAGATTTGTTGCTGCCTCCAGCCATGCCAAAGTCAGAAATATGTGGCATTTTTGTTCAGGACAGGCAGAAATAAAGTAAAAACAAAGAGGAGAACTACATTTCCACCTGTCTGCAAACCTATGTGAATTACGTGAAATGTTCTTGATAATCAAACCACAATTGCATTTATAAATTTCATCAGAGACATAAAGTAAATATATCCATGGGCATAAAGAGCTGAAAAACTAGCTTGTCACTGACATAATGTACTTCCAATTATACTTTTGGCAAAATACTAGGAGACAATAATTCATATATAACATCCTGCAATATTTAGCTATCAGACATGTCTTTCTAATTAAGCATGCAGAAGGCATTAAAAATCATTAGAGGAATAACTGGGTGAATGTGATTTTTTTTTCCCTTTTTTTTCCACCATCTTGAATTTGACAATATTTCCCCTTCTTAAGAGTTTTAAATCCTGTAAGCTTCTGAACAATTGGATTTTAATATTATGATCAACAACAGAAAATAAACCTGATTGTTTAAACCATGGATATATTTTGGATAAGAAATGACACGTTGTGTGAGGACAGGGCTTTGAATCTCCGTGACCAGCACTGTACCACAGACACTGATATGAGCCAGATGGGGATCTTGTCACATATATTGCAACCCTTGTTCAAGAATAAATGATTATTGAGGAATAAATTCAGACTTGGGGCTATTGGATCTCCTTTGGGATCTGAGCTTTACAGGACATGGTTGCACATATGCAAGTCTAGTCCTCACTCCACATCCCAAATGCACCTGATTCCCTGCCACGATATTGGAGTGTATCAGAGCAGGTTTGGGGGATGCTGCTCCTCAGTAACAGAGAGCTTTATTTCGTAGGATAAAGGCTCACAAAACTTCTTGTTCCAGCGTGATTCTGCTGTTCTAGCACTTGGCAATCAAACTTTTGTCACTGCTTTCAAACATCTGAATGTCTTCAGGTCTGTTTAACTTGCTCTTGCTGAGGAGCCTCACTTAGTTCTCCAGTTATGCTTGAATTAATTGACCACCTGATTTATGGGCTAAATTGCTATTTCTGTTTGTAGAAAGCAATTTTCAAAATAAACAAGTATTTTCCAGTTCCAATTTTATCATAACGATATCCTGAGTTCAGGAGATAATTACTGCACTGCCATTCATGTGCAAAAATACCACGAATTCCAAGAAATGGATTTCTTATTTTCTTTGTCTGGAGTTCAAATACTGTAAATTCCTTTATTTGAGCTAAAGACAAAATGTGTAGGTTGAATAAAGTGCATAATGAAAACAGAAAAACCCCTAAAATTCTGCTGAAGCAGGTGATGCAGCAAAAATACTATTTACTTCTCCAAAATGTGAATCATCAGAACCAGTGTTCTTGCTTTATAATTTCACTCTTTCTTTTCTCCATTGTTGGTAATCCCAGATACACGTGCTTCCATCTTTCCAGCTAAGAGCTTAACCCTCTACATTTGCAGTGTGATACTTCTTAAGAAGGGAAAGCTGTCCCAGAAAGCTTTTATTAGTATGTAGTCGTGGCAACAGATCTCTGAGAAAACAGCATGTGTTGCATCTTCTTCTGTGTTGCAGGATATTGTGAGGTAGAAAAAGAGCCATGTCAATAGGAAAAGGCTTTTTATCTCGATAGAAAAAGGGCATTTTGCTTGCAAGGTAATATTAGAAAGTGACATGCCTACAACTGCCAATGCACTTGTTAGCATTCAATGGAATTGGAATAAAAATGGAATATAAATGTGGACTTTTAAAGGAAAATCGAAACTGTTTGGAAAAAAAAAACCCAAAACCCACCTTGACTTCAGCTAGATAATCCCCTAGAAAAATCTCTACTGTAAATTTAGGGCAATAAAAAATTGTACAAAAATAGATAGAAAATAAAACCAATGTGAGATTTCTTACAGGGATTCGGCTCAAAGTAACAATTAGTTGAAGAACTAGAACAAGATATGACCCAGTGCCAGCAGGGATGTCATTTATTCCCTGGTGAAGTGCAACATCTTGCCCCTGATCCGGTCAATCTGAATCAATGACTGCCCTGAGTGAATTGTTCATGATTATTGAAAAAGGATCTTGACTCTGGAGATAACTGCCCTTCAGTCTGGTGGGGTTTTGGCCTTCTCTGCAGAAGCTTAGCAGTTTGGTCTCAGGTTATGTATGGTTTGAATTTATGGATGCACTATAAGTAGATTTCATAGGTCAATACTTACCCTGAACGTGAGTACAGGCCACCGAGATCTTGTGCCGGTTTTAGGACAGAGAATTATATGAATTTCACAGATTATGACACCTCTTTTTATCACCTGCTCTACAGCTCCTGTCTTAAGGGCCAGCAGCCTGAAGTGAGGAGGTGATGGATTGCTGGTGGAGACAGGTTGGGGAACGACTGAAGTTCATCTTCCCTGCCACAACTCAGGTAGGTGCCGTCATATGGGGTCCATCTAATTGCCTGATTGTAATGATCCCTTCTGGACACAGTGTACAATCTGTATTTGAAGCATTCCTACAGCTCTGGAAAGATCTGCCTGTGCCTGATGCTTTTGTGTCCTGTAGAACTGCAAAGGTCTGTTTCCAGTGGACTAAGACAAAGCCAGTAATTCTAAAGTATATCTGAGAACCTCAAATGGCAGCAACAAACTGCAGGGGTGGGAGAGGAGGTGTGAAGGTTACAATCACCATGTGGAAGCTCTTCAGGATGATTTGTCAGGAATAGCTCATTGTGTTACCACAGCCAATAAGTCATATGAACATAACCAATTACACCCTGAGTAATTCCAGGCCTGACAAAGGGCAGTGGTTGTTCATTCAGTTTAAAGTTTCTAATGAGCTTTTTGTGCATCAATATTCCTGGAAAACACCCAAAACAGACTTGTGAAAGTGAAAACGGTATTTTATCTTTGAAATTAGGGTTAGAGAATTTCATTGCCCTGAATATTCAGCACTTTTCTCATCCCAGCCCTGCTCATTGCTCATGCATGTAAACCATTAGTGGCATTCTGGGTACTGAATTAAATTTAGTCCTTGCCATTTGCAATTCTGCTCACTTTGGAGGTCACCAAATGGGGCAAGGCTGCCTTTTAGTTTTAAAAGCCATGTAAATGCTTCCCTAGCCTGCTGCTACCTATCAGCCCAGGGAGCACTGCTGCTTGTCTGCTAGGAGTGAAGTGCAGTCCACAGCAAATTAGCCGGCTTTGAAAAAACCCCTCCACGGATCCTTTGCACCTGATGTGCCAGTTGGATTAGCAATAGGAAACTGCAATGTAAACTATCCACATGGCTGCCACAAGAACCAAGGGAAGAGGAGTACCAGGGCTGCCAGTGTCCTGTTTGCTTTCCTATCTTTCTTGCTTCCAGATTTACCTCACCAATGTGTTTTTTTCCTTTCAACCTCAGTTTTTGTCTGTATTGTGGTAAAGTTAACCAGCATTTCCTAGAGATGACAATCTTTTAGACTTAGAACATTGTATTTAACTCAATTATGCGTTTTATAAATACCAACTGCTATTAATGTACAGTTACATATCTGGCATGCTGGGTGATGTGACATTGCAAGATAAAAAAAAAGATTAAAACCATGAAATTGAAATCTGTGAGGTTAAATATCCTCACACGTATCCTGAGCTGGGTATACCTTTGTCTGAAGACTTATGCCTTCCTTGTTATTTTTGGTTATTTCTTTGCATCTTTATGGGAGAAATAAAAAAGTGAG
>JAOXXN010000102.1:33852998-33878586 GCA_026770055.1 Myrmophylax atrothorax
AAGAATGAATTTCTATTCATGGCATAGCTCAAATTCAGGTCAAACCCAAGACTCTGCTACATTTGTGGTGTAAAGGCCAAGGTGTTCACAGGTGTTTCACTGGTGAGGTTTGATACATCACTGAGACATGGAGGATTTAAAAGCCACGATGGTGAAGAGTGTGGGAGGAAGTAGAGGAATACAGGGAGGAGATGAGTTCATAACTGGACTGGTTCCCTGCTAATCCTCATGTGTGTGGTGCTTCTGGAGGGACAGTTGCAGTAGGCACTGGTGAGACGTCTCAGCGATTGGTGGCCCATAAGGGATTTGTTCTCCATTAATCCTTTCCATGAGGTTATCCTTTTAAAGGGAAGATTTTTGAAACAAGGGAAGCCTTTATACATCTTAATAATGGAAGCTATTGAAATATAGAACATTTTAATGCCTTTGTTGTATCTCTATGGTAAATTTACAGCAGATTTGGGATTAAAATTGTTGTTTGCTCTCCCCCCTAGTCCTAAACTCAGTATAACACAGACCTAACAGGGTCTTTCTGACTCAATTCTGTCTTCCAAGCAGTATGTGCTGTTAACTCATCCTTGCAATGTGTTCTGCTCCCTCCCATGGTAAACAAGACATAACCATGTATATTGGGAAATGGAATAAATAAAAATGGGTGCTAATCTTAAAAAAAAATTAAAAAAAACCTTGGAGGAGAACAACTTAAATGTCAGCAGAGGTAGTAGCTTCCTTCAGCTGAGCCTTGAGTCTGGTCTCTCAAAAATAAATAAATATTCAGCTACATGGAATGTTACTTAACATTGCATAAGAAAGCTGAAAAGATATTATTGGTAAAGCTAGGGAAGGCAGTAAGCAGGAAATTAGTGTAACAGTTGAAAAGAGATGATAGTTTATGGAAAATCTGTTTATAACCTTAAGGTGCTTGGTCATAATTGTTACTGCTTTCCCCAGAATGGTTGAAGAATGTGTCACAACCTATATTTTTTTAAAGTGCAGTAGCTATAATGTGTTTTCATGGTCTATCTTTAAGAAAGACTTAGGATTCATAATAAAATAAAACCACGTTAGTAAAGTTTAGTTACACTTGTTTATTTATTTATCTGAGGTCAGAGAATTTATATTAAAGATAGGTATAAGTAGGCAAGTATCTCATAGCTGTGATGTATGTTAATAATGGCAATGCCAACAGAGTTCAGAATGCTTTTAGCACATTTTTGCCTGAATAGTTTGTCATAAGCCTGTACCTGTGTTTAATGCATGCCCGTTCTGTGTGTTCAACACACAGTTTGAGTATTGAGTGATAGGCATATAAGTCCATTATGGTAATGGACAGAGAGTTTCAGAAAGGCAGAAATTGAAATTATGCATTTTATTGGAGCTTTGTGAAGTTGCAGACTTCAATTTGCTGCAAACTAGTGGAGCTAAACCAATGTTCACAAAGATGACAAATTTTAGAGAAATAAGCCTATACCTTTTTTTTTCTGTCTTAGAGGTTACAATTCTCTAATACTTTAACTGTAAGCTCTATTACATGGATTTTGCAATAATTCAGACTACTGCTGCATTACACTCTTTTATTTCAGCATTGATACTGAATACCAACTTCCAGGTGAAAAAGTTCTGAAGGATTAGTGAGTTTTACACCACAGTGTTACCTCCTCATTCTGTTAATAGTTTGTATTACATATAAACCCACACTAAACTACAATGAACTCAAGGTTTGTTGATAACTCTTCTTCAGCTCAGGTAGAAAGCACATGTGCAAACCACTTTAAGAAGTTAAAAGAGGTGTTAACTCATTGTCTTTGCAAGTGTCATCTACAGTAGAATTGAAAATAGCACAACTTGTTTCACTCATTTGAAGCAAAATAGAATTACGATAAAAAACAATAATAGTTTTTGATAAGCCATGACCTGAAATATCACTTATGTAGACCTGTCTCCATAAAACTAAATTCTTGGTTTTAAATTTGAAAGCAGTAGTTTTTTTACAGGTCAACTTAGCTTTTATTAATGATAAAAATTGTGAAATATGTTGTACAGTCTGTAGTAAATTATTTGGAAATAAAAAGAAGTATTTTAATGTGAATATAATCAGTAAATTGAACAATTATTCACTATTGTGACGTGCATATCATGCAAGATGAATACTGAATTCTATTCTACCATGGTAACAGTGACAGTAATATTTACCTTCAATATAATCTTTCACTTTTAAAATAATAAGGTTGTCCAACTACTAGAAAATAATCAGATTTTAAGTAGCATAGCTCCAAAAATTAAATTCACTAAGTTTTCTATCTGTCTATCTATGTTTAACTGTTTTCTTTCACATAACATATTAGATGAAGTTCAGTTAATGAAAATTATGTACTAATCTGGTAAAATGCCACCTCTCTTGAAAGCTTTTCTTGCTTGTAAAATTGACTTGTTCTAAGGGGAAAAACTTCTCTCAAATATCCCAGCTAATTGGAAACCTGTACTTGTGCTATAATGTGATAGAAAGCAGTCAAGACAGCTGAAGGTCTCTAAGGGACATTAAAAGCTAACAAGTCCTGCTTGCGTGGAGCCGACAGCTGCACTTAAAATTCAAAAGATTAGCAGATAATACTTTATTACTCTGGCCTGATTATCATAACTCTATATTTTATTTATATATATATTTTTAAATTAAGCTTTTAGGCCCTGAAGTTTGTAGTGTTTCTTGCCTCTTCCTTATTTACTTTATCTACATGTCTCTCTCATCCCCTAATATTTCCAGTAGAGGTTATTTCCACAATCTTTTCTCATCTTGCTGATAAAGTTAGGACTATTTTTTTCTAGCTATCAGAACTTAATCAGGGAAGGTGCCTGGGTAAAGAAATCTGCTCTGTGCTCAGAGGTAAGAAATGCCAGATTTGTGGCCCTGTGTGCAATCCGAGTGTGACCCTCTCCTGTTTCCATACAGTGCACCAGCTGGAGCAGAATCTCAGGGCAAAGTGTGTCCTTGCAATTAAAGCCCATATCGCTGCATTTGTGAGGGTTTTCCTGGGCTTTAAAGGATAAGTATCGCTCTGGCATTATCTGACTCTGACAGCCTGACACAGACACTTTTAAAAGATTAATGGCCTGTTTTTAGGAGAAAAACAAACTGTGAGCATAGTCTCAGGAGATGTTGTTACAGACTGTTGCACTTGCAATCCTGATTCTCCTGTTGCCATTGCAGAAGCGGTGACATTATCTGGCTGTCCCACGGTGCCAGTGCCTGCAGTGGGCAGGAAGGGCTTGTGGGACCTGCTGCCTGCAGGGCTCTTCCCTGGCATGCAAAATGGCTTTGAAAACACAGCTTTGGCCAGCCTGGACAAGCCTGGGACAACATCAATCTTGAGAGGTTATTTCTGCTGTGAGGAAGGGTCTGAGTGGTGCTCCTGCACAATGCTATGGCCATCTGCATCCCAGTGTTTGGCAGGCACAGGTTGCCCTTGTAGCTCCTGCAGCTGTGTGCCAGGACCTGCAACTCTGTCCCAGAGCCCAGAAGGAGTTCCAGCTTTTTGGGAAGCTGGAGACAAACCCAAGCACATTCCTGTGGTCCCTCCCTCAGCTGAGGAGCACAGAGACACTCCCTCCCCCAATCCCACTAAGTGCCTCAGGCTGTTCCCACTAGACCTCCTGTAGAGCTGTGTTAGCACAAACCAGAGTTTCCATGGAAAATAATGTCCTGCAGCCAAATTAAGTTGTGCTGCAATGACTTAATGAACTCTGTTACTGGATGCTCCCTGCCTGTTTCTGTTTGCTCGGAATGCTTTCTGCTGTATGAAATCACCAGCAAAACAGACTGCTTTGCTCAAGACAGGACTTGACACTTTTAAGAATGTCAATGTTGGGTTGGATAGCAAAAATTCCCAGTGCAGCTCATCAACAGCTGGTTTTTGTGTGAATGTTTCTGTCCACAGTACTTGCTACCCATGAAAATGAGATTACTAAGTCTCTTCATAAATATCCAATGAGGTATAATGTCATCAGTCTTCCTAAAAATAAAATATTAAACACTGTAAATGGTATTTGACCTCTATTACAGTGTCTGGAGGATTAAAAATGCTCCAATTTCAGGCTGTGTGCTGTCCTATGTGTCTCAATCCTGTGCTGTGTGTTTGTAGGTTGAGCCTGTGGCAGGGGATTCTCAGAGGGAGGGCTGGCTGAGTGGGAGCTGTCCATCCTCCAGGACCTGCCATCAGGGTTGGGAGCACAGCACTCTTCTGTGCTTTCAGTTGTGTTTTAGACATTATGCTGGAAATATGGAAAATGTGCTTACTGTGACATTACTCCAGACAGGTTTGCTCACAGCAACAGGCTGTGTGGTGGTGTCAACATGCTGGAAGGAAGCGGTGACATCCAGGGCAACCTGGACAGGCCTTTGTGGTGGGTCTGTGTGAACCTCAGCATGTTCAACAAGGTCAGGTGCAAGGTCCTGCACCTGTGTCAGTGCAGTCCCAAACACAAATACAGGCTGGGTGGAGAATGGATTGAGAGTAACCCTGACGACAAGGACCTGGGGATGGATGTTGGTTGGTGTGACACGGCCATGTGCACTTGCAGCCCAGAAAACCAACATGTCCTGAGCTGCATCCAAAGCAGTGAGACCACAGGTCAAGGGAGGCGATTCTTCCCCTCTACTGTGCTCAGGTAAGACCCCACCTGGATTTCTGCATCCAGCTCTGGGGCCTCAAACAAATGGAAGTGAGTCCAGAGGACATCACAAATGCTTAGAGGGCTGGAACAGCTCTGCTATGGAGACAGGCTGAGAGAGTTGGGGTTGCTCAGCCTGGAGGATAGAAAGCTCTGGGGAGACCCTTCTAGTACCAAAAGGAGGTTACAAGAGAGATGTGGAGGGACTTTTTATGAGGGCATGGAGTGACAGGACAAGGGGGAATGGTTTAAACTGAAAAAGGGTAGGTTTGGATTTGACATTACAAAGAAATTCTCTACCATGATCTAACTCTGATGGTGGTGAGGCCCTGGCACAGGTTGGCCAGAGAAGTTGTGGCTGCCCCATTCCTGAAAGTGTTCAAGGCCAGACTGGAAGGGGCTTGGAGCAATTGGACTAGTGGAAGGTGCCCCTGCCCATGGCAGAGGATTTGGAACAAGATGAGCTTTAAGGTCTTTTCCAACCCAAGTCACTGTAAGATGCTGTGATTCTATGACTCTGACTATCAACAATATGGTGTCAAACTGCATTCCATCAGTTTTGTTTCAGTTTTTCAGAGGCAATGTCTTTTCAAGACTATTTTTAAAACTTATGCTTACAACTCCCTTCTGAGCACTGATAACATGTTTAAAAACAAGGATGAATTTGCCATGGAGAACAGCCATATTTTTCTTCAACAGCCAATAAATAATACTTTGTGTTGCTGAATGAGTGAAGCTGAACTAGTGCCTAAAGTTATTTGAGAACAGGATTATTATGGCCTAATGTGTCTATTCTCATTTCTGTCAGAATATCCATCATACTTCCATTTCAAAATCAAAGATAAGGAGCAAGGAATATCATCTGGCTCTAGGGCTTTGCTTTGCAACGGGATCTGCTTAAAGAAATAAAGGGAAAAAAGAGGAGCAGGTTGATGATGAGGTTTTTGTTTCTATATGCATAGAGGACACACTAACAAAAAAAAGAGTAATAGTCAAAATGAATTTATTAAGAAAATGTCATGTCAATCCAATCCTTTTCTGTAGAAAGCTCTGTGTGCTTGAACCTCAGTGTCTTCTGCAACTGTCATAATTCTTTTCGTAAGTCGGCTGAGGAAACCTGGTCCAGGTGCTTATGCTTTGGGGAGAGGAGGGAGCAAATCTGTGGAGGTACTAATGGTTCACAGTGTCTGTGTGAGCACATTTTGCTAGTGAGACTCTGTGGGGTCTGCTCTGTGTCTGCTACAGCCTGTTCTTGCTCCTGGCTGGGATGGAAGCCCAAAAATCCTGCCTAGGAAATGTGCAGGTAATGCAGAGCTGCATGTGAGCTGGAAGGCAGGGTTAGGATTCAAAATAAGGTTTGGAAATTGGAGCATTTATCTGAAAAAAAAAAGTAGTATGCTATTCTACCATGGAAAGAGCAACATTCCACACTCAGCAGGAATAATTCTCAGTCTGAGTATCACATGAGTAGAAGGCATTGCTGTAAAAAAGCACAGAGAGGATTTTGGTGACAAAATATGAGTCAGTGGTGTCCTGCTACAGAGAAGAGGTCAACAAGCATTTAGGGATACACAAGGAAATGTATTGCATCAGTACTAAAGTTGCCCAGCACCAAAGGGCCTCAGCTTTTTCCCTGCACTCAACAGGGAAATTGGACCTCAAGAAAAGCCTTAAGCACTACAAATGTGCAGAGGAGAGCAGTGAGAGTGATCTGCAAAGTGAAAACAAGGGCAGGAGTAAAGTCTGGGAGAAGATGAGCCTAAAGAAGAGAAGATGTAGCAGGCCTTAAAATGGCCAAGAAATGCTGGTGTAAGCTAAGAGACTTTTCTGATAAAATGCATCACTTGGTTGGCTGGTAACCTCTGGTTTTAACTGTTAACCTCTTCTTCAGCTCACACTCAGGCTTTCAGCTGTTCTCTGCTTATAGGAACACTTTATAAAAGGGAGGAGATAGCTATTGAGGCACATTTAGTGCTAATAAAAATATTGCAAAAATAGGAAATGAGCCATTTTACCCATATATCACACTAGACTTTACATTTTGAGATCTCATATTGGCTAGAAAAATTAATTTATTTTCTCTCATTGTGAAGATGGATTATATATTATTTATTTTCCCCTTTTCATTATATGTTTTGATCCAAGTCAATTCCACATTTTGGTGTTCTGAGCTGACATATTTTCTAGATAGAAATTGTTTACATGGCTAGAAAGATAAAATGTAAATATTTTCATTGTCTTGGTGGTAATTTTATAAAATAAGATACACAGCAATATTAAATTAATTTTTAGAAAATCTACTAGCCAAGCTTGATCTGATTCTGTCTCTTTGAGTTATATATTATTTTACCTATAAACTACTAATTAAAAAGTAAGTGCATTGTGCTCAATAAATGTCCACTTGGATTTATGTTCTCCAGTAGTTACTTTTATCAAAGAGAAGTAAACAATCATTTTATAATTTTTAATGGAAGTGTATTATTTAATAATGTTTTAGCTTTTGTCTTTGAGAACTCCTGCTGTAATTTTGTTAGCATAAAGTAATCTCTGATTAGTTTGTAGGGCATATTAAACAATGACAATATGCTTTTCAATAAAAATGCTCTGAGGGCTGGCTTCAAATCCCAGTGCCATCTTTCTAATTTGCAAATAATTCCAGGGGTTTCTTTTGTATTACAGACTGATAAATCCACAGCCCAGAACTCAGTTACAAGCTCTTCTTTTCTCCAAACTTCAGTTCTGTGGCTTTTGAATTCTTTATATATAACTTTTTGAAGTCAAAGAAGTTCTCTCTTTTGTGAGGGTTCACTTGATAATTCACTTGCTTGTTGTTCCCTGCAGCTCTTGGGCTGGGCTGCAGAGTAGTTGCTGTTCCCTGTGCTGGCTCTCGAGGGAGCCCAAGGAGGAGATGCAGATGGTTTTGAGGTGGGTCAGAGGATGCACACTCAGTGTTTGCCTCCCGACATCCCCCTTGGCTGCAGGATATGTGGGCAAGAGCAGCTGTAACTGGAAGTCCAGCCCAGCTAAAGTGGTTGTGAAAATCACGTGGAGCTGCAGGAAAGAGAGGAGCTGGAAGTGCTTTTGGCCTGGCCTCAGCAGGGCAGGAGCAGCACACGCTTCTCTGGACAGCTGGGCAGTCAGAGGGGATTCTGCTCTCCTTCAGGCACCTTGCTTTGTGTGTGTAAGGGCTGTGAGACAGATCTTGAGAGAGCTTGACCTCAAAACTAGCCAGAAAACTTTCCAAACTCCTGCCTAATTTGTTTTGCTGTTGTTTTCAGTCTTCCCCTTCCATTTTTCTTATTAATCTTGTACAAACCTTGCTCAGGTAGGAGCTCCTTCAGCAGCATGCTATAAATCTGGGAGCACCCCTAACTTGCATAAAATTGGGTGTATTGCAGGTGCCCTTTCTCCACTAGGAAAGTTTAAAGCTACTGACTACAAATCCAAGCATGAAATGATCCAAAGTGAAACTCCTCCTCATGTGGCCTTTTCTCCTTCATCTAAATTTAGCCCTCAAGTATACAGATGCATTTTGCTGTGCCCTTGCACCCAAGGACAGGACTTAGCCTGGAGCATCCAGGCAAAACACTCTCCAGCACTCTCAGGCAGTAACAGATTGCAGTACTATAATTGTCAGTACAGTATTAAAATTGCAGATTAAGATTTCTTCTCATGGACACAGAACAGAACACAAACATTAGAAGCAGATTTTGGTGCCAGGCTCCTGGTACAAAAGTTTTCTCTTTCAGCACAGAGACAGTTTCTCCCCAGTCAATGGAATATTTATTAGTTTGCAGATTGCTAATTAGCTGGGATGAGTGTACAAGTGCATTCAGGTTCATACTGCAACTTAGGTATTAAAATGTGTTTAAAGCAGCTTCAACTTTGCTTTTTAAAGTTTGTTTCAGTTGAACTGTGGACTAAACAGTGGCAGTGTGGCCTTGGAAATATTTGCCTTGATTTTGGCTTGTCTGAGTTTCATCTTGTCCTCTTGGTGCTCTGTGACCTTAAACCACTCAAGTAGTCTTTGAAGGAGTTATGAATTCTGAATAGTGCATGATTTACCTGATATAAGTGACTCTTTTTTGGCTTTGTTTTGCTTTAGTATAGCAAGACCAAACTAAAGCAAGTTGTTTTGAAAGGAAAAATGTTATTATTTTTAAGAGCATTGTTCTAGGAGTCTCATCCTCTCAGTTATTTAAAACCACAAGAGATACCATGACTGTACAGATTTTATAAGCATTTTCATGGATAAATTCCCTCAGTACAAGATCAACATATATGCAGGCCCTTCATGATTAATGTTTTAACATTTTAAAGATATTTCATAGAATCACAGAATGTGAGGTTGGAAGGGACCTCAAGGACCATCTGGTCCAACCTTTCTGGGCAAAATACGGTCTAGACAAGATGGCCCAGCAGCCTGTCCAGCTACATCTTAAACATGTCCAACCTTAGGGAATCCACCATTTCCCTGGGAAGATCATTCAAATGCCTATTGTTTTCATTGTGAAAATTTTTCCTGGTGTGTCTAATCAGAATCTCCCAAGGGGTGACCCCTCATCTTTTCCACATGATTCCTGGTAAAATGGGAGTCTTCACCTTCTGTGTAGCCACCCTTTAAACACTCCCCACATATAAATGTTTTCCTGTTTAGACTGTGATCCTAGAACTGTTTCCTATCATTTTATGTAAAAGTTCTTTAACTTTCTTTTTTAATCCAGGTAGTATCTAAGGTAACACTTTCTAATTTTGATCCCACCTGCTCCTCTCCCGAAGCTCCTTTCTACTGTTGTCATAACCTTGCACAGTTTCTTTTCCGTTTCTTTTTTTTCTTCTAAGACCTTATAACACAAAAATTAACCTTCATCTTTTGCCACTTTGAGACTGAGCCTGGCTTTCCTTTGTTTATTTTGGATGCATTCCTCTCCTCTTCTGTTTTTTTAAGGAAAGGGAAATGAATGTCCTGGGCTCACTTTGTAATATCTCTATATTCTTATGACATTGTTAATCTTTGTGCTCTGCTTTGTTCCCACACCACTCTACTTATTTCACTGGTTTATGGCCTGAACTTTGCATAATTTCAACATCCAATGACTTTGCTTATTGATCTTCCCAGTCTTTAAAACAATTTTGTTTAGTCATTGTTATGTCTTGACTTGTATCTTTATTCTCAGATGTTTCCAGGCAGAAGTCGCAAAACCAGTTTTTGTTCTGCATGAATAAATAGCAAATAGAGGCAGGTTTGAATGTCCTTTTGTGTGGGTGTAGTGCTTTGGTCATTTTTATCTTCTGCAGGAAGTCTCTGCCACTTGCCTTCATGAACCTCCAATCTTCTTTGGTAATTTGGTCTTGTAAAGTGATGGCAGGTCGTAGCTGTCGAGGGGAAAATGATGACTTGGTTTATAAGGGCATAAGCTTTTAAAAGTGTTTTAATAGCAGGAGAAAGATTTTGAAATGGGCTTTGTATTAAAGGGCAAATGAACATCTGAGGTTGATAGTGGCTTGTGGTATTAAGCAGATTGGCTGCTTCATCTTGTGCACATTGAAATTCTTTTGCAGTACCACAGACTTAGTTAAAATGGGAAATAAACAGGCTTCATAATCACAAAGGCTTGGATCTTCATTCTTCAGACATCCATATTAGTGACAAACTCTTTGTTGACTCTCAGAGGCTTGGCATGGAGTACAGGGAAGGCATGAAGCTTTTGAACAGGGTCATCTGGGTTTGCTGTACCCTTATGACAGATCTGTCCTATCCCTGACAAGGACTCTAACAGCACTAAAAGTCTAATAAATCAATCATGGGTAATGCTTGCTGAAACCTGCGTCAGGGAAAAACTAAAAAAAAAAAGGAAAGGAAAAAGGGGGAGACTTGAGAGCAAGCCAGAACTATGTTTCTTTCTTCCATGGCTGTAAAGCAAACTGATTAAAAGTCTCTGTATTCTCCAGTAAACTTATTGCAAGTTATTCCCATCTTCCTGATACACTACAAGTGCCAGCAAGTTACGTGTCTAGATTGAAATTATTTCTAAACAAGGAGCAAAAAAAGCCTTATCCATGTGTCAAAGAAATCAGCTGGGAAATTGGCTGATCCCATCAGGAACACTGTCATGACAGAAGAGTAAAATTTCAAGAGCAAAGTTAGTACCAAAAAAAAAAAAAAGACAAAATTATGATCATTAGGATAAAAGTTCTTTCTGGTTCAGACTGAGAATTTGTCAAGCTAGGGTTTTTCCTCAGAGTCATTTTCCATTTTTTTTGATCAGTTTTAATAGAGAGGCTTCTCCAAGCTGGGTTAGCTGCAGAGTTTGAGGAAGTGTCAAGTTGTCTGTCACAACAGAACTGGCTGTGGCACAGGGACAAGACAGAAGGATGCAATTCTTTGAACTCTGAGAGGTCAACTAACATGTCCAATTTGGAACTGAGTTGCCTGTGATCCAGGCAGAGGCAGGAAAGAAAGGCACCTCAGGACAGTTTGTGTCTTGGTTTGAGAACACAGAGGCACGCACAGACAGAAAACATCCTCTTAGATAAGGAAGGGAAGCACGGAGAGAAGGCAGGCATGGGCTGTGCCACAGGAGCTGGGCTTCACCTCTGCAGCTGGAGCTGCTGCACCTCTGCTCACTCATCTCTGCTCACGGGGCAGGGCTCTTGTAGGAAAAACACACAGTGCATCCATATGTTCCTCTTCCTCAACTGGCTAATGTCAAATCTCCCAAATCTTAGCTGGTACAGATAGGAAGCAATGCAGAAGACAGAGCAATGTCTGTGTCCTCTAAGGCAGACAGACAGAGAACTTCTTCCTTTCCAAACCTGCCTTGAAGGTACCCAGGGATTGACCCCAAGCTCCTGTTTTCAAGCACAGTGAAAACTTGTTCTGAATAATGATCATTAATTTTGGATGTGGCATGTCCTACCCAGAGCTCCTGAGCATGAAATAGTTTGCTGAAATGTAAATGGTAATCTTAGAGGTACATATTGTTATGCACACCGTGTATATTCTGGTGTGTCCTGCTCTTTCCTCAACTGATCTGAATGACAAAAAAATTAATTGAGCATAAAGATGTCATATTAGGCCCACGGAGCATATCATTAACCACAGCCTTTGTATTTAAATAATTTAATGTGAAAATAATGTTACGCATATTTCTATATGTTTCTTTACGCATATGGAGTACTGTGAAGTCCTTCTCATTTGGGATGTGATGTGTGAGTTGGCAGATCCTCTCAATGTGTCATCAGCCCCAAACTGTACTTGTTCCAATCCATCATGGGCTGTTGTATCAGTGATTCATGTGGAAGAGGGTTTTCTGAATGTTAAATACACAGGGAGACCAGATCATGCACCTTTCCCTTCTGGGTGCTCTCCCTGGGTCAGAAGGAGTGGCTTCTGCTGCTGGACTTCTTTATGGATAAATCAAGGAATGACATCTTCAGGCCCCCCTAAGTGGTCCATTTCTGATGTAAAACTGCTCATCTTAAAAGGACCTAAGATGTTAATCTAAATATCTATTCTACAGGGAGTACATGAGCTTCCTTCAACTTAAATTGCACTTCTTAACATGAGAGAAAAATACCCTTTTAAAATTGAAGGGTACTTTTCCTTATGGAATACTGAATAGCGTGGCTGTTTGCCATCAAAAATATTTTCTTTGCTTCAAAGCAATTTCTACGAGGTTTTGAGCTGATGTGCTATGACAATGCCCATATATATGCCATATATATGTTCAGTGCAGCTTGTAGCCTGTCACATTTTTTGGCAAAGGTTAATTGTGGCAGAGAAGGTAAAGAAATTGTGCTCTTTCTACTTTTTGCAGTCTCCAGCTTTCTAGGCAGAAAAAAAATGTATGTGACATCTTTTATCTTGAAAACTACACAAACCCCTATGGAAATCCTAAAGGAATAGAGTCAGTGACCTAATGTTTGAATATCCACATGAATGAATATTATAAGCCACGGATGAGTTAAATCTGCCAATTATTGTGCTCTTAAAAAGGTTTATATTAAGCAAAACCTAATGGTTCTGTTTGCTATTCCCATGACAAGAGATTATGATTTATTGTACCCTATTTATTTTGAGTTTAATAGGATTTTGAAATAAATCTTCAGCAAACAATGAATATTGGAAGTCATAATGACAATTAGAAGTTAGAACTAAGTAACTTATAACTTCAAGTAACTGCATTGAGCTGGTACATTTTTTTGGTAGAGTGCAATTACTAAGACAGATTCCTGCCTTAAGCTCCCTGCTATATATTTGACATATAGCAATTAGAAGTGGCTTATAAGACAAGGTGTAGAAAAATAAGACCCTGTATTTGCAAGAAAATGTCCCCAATGGGTAGTTTGCATCATGGTGTAAAACATGTATTAAACTCTAAGCAATAATTTTTACTTACATTATTTAATATCTTGCTTAACCTACAATCTGGGAATATAGTGATTTCCATATCTAGGGAGTTTTTATCAAAATATATTGAACAATCAAAGGAAGCAAATCAGTTAAGTGGTGGAGAAAAGGAAGTGTCAAATTCCTGCTTCTGAAAGAAGAGTGAACCTGTGAACAGAAGTAACTGTAGGTTACCTATGGTTTGATATCAGATACTGAAACAGGAGCTTTGCTATTTATTAGCAATCATTTCTGCTTTCTAACCCCACATGAACATTCCTCAGTGATGCAAGACAGCTTTCTAGTTGCCTAAAAATGGATGGGGATGAATGTTGTCTCAAATAGTCACTTCTAGAAATACAGTGAGAAGCTGCAAAGCGTGGAAAGCTGGTTTAGGTTTCCAAATCCAGTTTTGGCAAGGAGTTAGCATTGTCTCTTGCAGACAAGGAGGCAAAGTAATAGAAATCTTTTTTATGGATTGGGGCAGTACTTCAAGAAAGGTGTAATTGCCACCCTAAATTTAAACTTGTAGATACTCATCGAATGCCAGTGTTCTGTTTTAATATTAATGTCTTCCTGGAACTGTTAAACTGAACACTAAAAACAAATTAACATTGCAGACTGTGATCTAGATCAGTATGTATTAGTAAAATATAGCAAGGATTTTTGAAGTCTGGTCCTTTGTCTAAGTGTTTGTAGGAAACTTGCAAGAAGCAATGAGTGTAATTTCCTTTTTTTGTCTTTGGCATTTGGAATCCCAGTTATACTGGAGCAGTTGATTACTTAGCAGGAAATTTCAGAAATAAAGAATAGAGAATAATTTATTGAAGAAGAGAATAGATAAATTTAAAAGCATTTTCTATAATAGATGGGGAGAAAAATGCTACTATCAGGAGCTGGGCGAAAGGAAGGAGGAATGTTTCAGTGAATTATAGTAGCAACAGTTTTCCCAAGTTTTTTTAAACACTTAATTTGCAGTATTCAAAGGTCCTGCAGTCACATTTTTTAAATTCTTCTAAATTGACAGCAAGAGTCAGACCAAATCTTCCATCCAGATACTGCAATAGCCCTGAAGGTTCAGTCAAAAAATCCTTGCTTGTATCATTGTTCCCCTAAGTTGCTTTGGGAAGAGTGAGGGAATGTCCCAACTTCTGTGTTCTTCCACCAAGATTTCAGCCTATATTTGCTCTGAATCTTCCAGTAAGACAAACAAAAAGAGAGGGTAGATGCCCAGAGCATTGTTTAGGATGTACCTGACTGAACCTGAGTTGTTTGAGGTGACAGTTCAGGACTCTTTTTTCCCAAGTGAACTTAGAATACTTGTTCCCTTCCTCTTCCAATATTTCCACATTACCTCTGTTTGTGATGAGCCACATGGCCATGGTGAGCCAACGGTAGATTTCTGTAAATATCAATTTTCAGACTAAGCTGCAGATTTCTGGGAGCATTTCCAGGATTTCACCAAGCTCCCACTCTGTGATCAGAAAGTTGATTTTCTGAAATGCTTCCAGGGATAAAGGCTGTATGTTTTGTGTGGCCTTGGAATATCAGTGGTTGGCTCACTTGGGAGAGGACAAAGGAGAGCTCAGACGCAGAGGGGCCAAACCCCCAGCGTTTCACCAGGGATTGCATTGAGACCCCACAAATAAAGGCTGACACATTGGCAGCTTAGAAAAACTAAAGTTTTTGGTCTCAGCAATTACTCAGCATAAATACACTGAGCTTGTGTTAGTTAAACATTATCAAGGTCTTTCCCTTCATAATCACTGAAATTTCTCAGTGAAATCAGGATCTTATTTATTCATTTTTCTGTAGACTGTCAGTAAACATAACTGTTAAAAAAATGGAAATAATAGAGGAAATTTATCTGTGCCTTTAAATTTTAATGAAATCAGAATAACATGGTACTAATTTTTTTTAATGGTCTGTACCATTGTAAAATTATTTTGATATCAGGCACAGTGATGATGGTGTCACCACAGCTGTGGATCATGAATTTGAGTCTTGCCATAGAAAGGTGTGAAAATAAATGTAGGTTTATTGATTTATGAGAAGGAATTTGGCTGGTTTTTTATTCTTCTTTGTGAGATTATATAAGGCTAAAAGGGAGAGAACTGGCAGTTTCTTCACACTGTATCTTCCCAAATGAAAAACGTGCTCAGTGCCAGATTACCAATACCGAAATGATTGTCTTCATTGTCCTCCTGTTATCTTCATCCTGTTGGGAGCTGTAAAAAAGAAACGAGGATTCAGCTGCTTATGGGACTACAGAAGAAACAGCCTTATGCATGTGGTGTCATGTAAGAAAGATTATGTGCAAGTGCTCAAATGATTTATTGTAGTTACTGTATTTTCTTTGGAATTTATGTAATTATGGCAAAATCACAGTCCACTTTTGGTTTTTTCACAGTTTTGACTTCAGCAACCAAAGTTTTTATTAACCAGGGAATGAAGAACATGTTTTTGAAAGGGATTAAGCAGTGAAATGATGAATGGAACTGTTCCCAAAGCATGCACATAAAGTGATATCATCTAGCTATGGCTGATTTCTGCTCCATCGCTTCAACAGGAAAATAGCTATATTGCTGAAATGATTAGGCTTAGGCTCTATTATTTGCGGTGCTGCTTGACAGTTATGGAGTTGGAATTCAATTTCTTTCATCTAAAGCAGGTGTGCCTTAAAAAAAATCACTCTGCCACTTCTGTATAACACATGGAGATTGTTGGCTTCTTGCCTGAAAGTGTTTCAGTGCACTTATCCCATTTTCATACAGCAAAAGTTGTCCAAGAATATTATCCTGGTTTAAATACATGAGCAAATTTTCTTTATCCCAAAACAAGATAACCGACGATACGAAAAGCTTTATTTTATGCCAGCACATAGATTTAAGAACCTGTTTTGAAGGGCATTTTTATAGAAATCTATATTACAAAGCACATGAAGAGGATGATATTAATTTACTATTCAGGACAAGAAGAAAGGTGCTCCTTAATCTCAATATATCTGTATTTGATATGACAGGTTAACCTTGATATTAGTATCATGTATCCAAATTTTACTTCCCAGTTTGGCTCTAAAATACCTTACCTTTGTTTCTCATAGTGATGTATGCAGACACCAGTTGTTTATTTGTGAATAGTACATGGCATGTTTATTTTATGTGAAAAGACTCCTACAAGTGCCTGCTGGGATTTAGACATGTTCAGTTAGAGCAAGGATTTGAGTTTACATGGGCGAAATGTGTACAATATCTGGAAGAGTGGTGTGTATTTATTAAGGTCAAATAAAAATATATGTGCATCTCTCTGCCATATTACTTATTTCCACATATCTGTATACACACTGCAGTATCTATCTGGATTTTAGATGTGTGTGTATATATATATATGTGTGTCAATTAATATAAAATCATAGAATCATTTGGGTTGGGAAAAACCTTTGAGATCATCAAATCTCTCTCTTAACCCAGCACTGCCAATCCGATACTAAACTATGTCCCCGAGTGCCACATCTCCACCTCTTTTAAATACTTCCAAGGATGGTGACTCCACCACTGCCCTGAGGAACCTGTGGCAATGCTTGCACACCCTTTCTTAGAAGAACTTTTTCCTGATATCCAATCTAAGCCTTCCCTGGTGTAACTTGAGGTCATTTCCTCTTGTTCTGTCACTTGTTACCTGGGAGAAGAGACTGACCCCACCCTGGCTACACCCTCCTTTCAGGTAGTTGTAGGGAGTGATAAGGTCCCCTCTGAGCCTCGTTTTCTCCAGGATGAGCCCCCCCAGCTCCCTCAGTTGCATCTTAAATGATTTATGCACCAGACCCTTCCCCAGTCACCTTTGGACATATATATTTATGTTATGTTTATATGAAAATACAACTTTATGAAATTTAATATGCTCCAAAGGCCTAGTCCTGCCTTCTTTTGGTAGAATCACGTGTGAAGAAAATTGGATCATATATTGAGTACAGCACAGGGCAGAAACTTCTAAGTATTCTTGTTACACAGGCCTGTGTGCAATCACCCCAAACCTCCGTCCTGAAGGCGGGAGTCAATACAAGGCAAAGCTCCTCAGGGAAAACTTTCACCAGTCTGGTTTCTCCTGTGTTCATGAAAAGGTAATGAGAACTACAGAAAAACACTGTGACTTCCAAATCAGTCATGCTCTTCTGTCTTAAAGAGAATATATAGGATGCCACCTTTTCTTGCAGAAAAGCAGCAGAAGTCCAAAAGGAACACTTCTTTAAGTTTTCTTTCAACATAAGCTTCTCTGAGACTAAAAGGGAGTTTAAGTATTCCTGCTGAGCACTAGCACAGTTCTTTGAGTCCTTTAATGACCATGCAAGCTTTTGCCATCAGGAGGTTGGAGCATCCATGGAGAGCTCCAGGTTAGCAGGGACCTGAGCAGTGAGTGTTCACCTGGAGGGACACATTTCTGTGTAGGCACTTGGGTGTTTCCAGGTCTCCACTAATTACAGTGTATCAGGATGCCTCTGAATTCACCCTGAATTCATGAACAAGTGTTTGTGTTGAAGGTGTTCAGTGATATGATGAGGAAGTCACAGTCAGTTTTCTTGCTTAAAAAGCATTAAATACCCTTAGATTCCTGTAATGGGCAAATAGTCTGACAAACACACTTGTGTAGCTTGACGTTGCTTGCATTTGATTTTTCATTATTGCCTCATATTACTTCCATTTACTTGTCAAATAACTTACAAAGTGGTCAGCCATTTTTTCGTAAAACTCCACAGATGAGTAACTTGTATAGTCACCCATGCTGAGTACAACTTGTAGAACTTGAGCACCTTGATTCGTGGTTTAATGACTCTTAATGTATAAGTGAACAAAGTAATGTGATGTGAGGGTCACTAGCTGCAGCAAAGGTTTGCCTAATATGAGAAGTTTATTAAAAACACCATGTCTTTTCAGGCTGTACTGAAATCAATAAGATGTTTAATCTTTGGGAAGTAGTCACTGGGTTTGTTCCTAGGCAATGAATGTCCTGTTGTTGCAGAGTTCACTGGTAAAGTCCAGTGTTAAAAATATCAGCTACAAGATTTGCCTTTTCTTAATTATTATTTTCTGTAAAAGGCTACAATTCTTTGTACTTTTATGCCTTAGAATAAATATTCAACAGACAGACAAGTTTAGCACGTTAATATTTAAACTCTTATTGGGAAAATACACCATCACGATAGCCTGTAGTGTAATATTATGTACCATTTATATCTAACTAGATAACATAGTTTAGCTTTAATTAATTCTGTTGGCTTAATTAATGCTATTACTTTAATCCATTTAGGAAGGCAAAAACAACAAGGGAAACATGATGGTATCAGTTGGGACAACAGATACAATATCAGTTTCAACTTTAGGAAAAACTCCCTGTTGTACAAAATGATGCAGTGATTGTCTTACTTTCCTTTGGGACTAATGCCTAAGTTTTTAACTGTGGTTCCACTGGAAACGAGGTTTGTTTAGTCTGTTTTGTTTGGGTCTGCCCTTGCAACCCTGAATAAATGTGCCCTAATGGCTGTTTTGAATGTAAAAGTCAGCAGGAGCATTTGTCTTCATGTCTGCCAAGAAACCTGCTAAATTATCTGGATCTCTCAGAGAGTCAATACAAATTAAAAATACGCACAAGGTTTCTAAGAGAGTGATTGCTATTCTAGCAAGTTCATTAGCCTTCTGAGGAATGCTCTTGGCAGGTTTTGGTTTGCAGGAGTCCAGAACAAAGTAAACCAAAAATGTCAGAAAATGAATTGCAAATCAATTGGCAATATAAATGTGAGGAATAGGATGTAGATGATGAATAATTTAGGGAAATGTATATTGTTCCTCCAGGAATCTTAACGGCAGGAAGGGGAACAATAGTGGAGATTACAGCAGAGAAAGGGGAATTAACTTGATTAAGTAAATATGGGCCATCCAGCTTTTCCAAATGCACTGGCAAAACCAGACTCCAGGCACTACTTAGATTGTGAGAAGAAGGAGTTCTGCAGTGAGGTCTTCTTTTTTTCTCAGTTGTCTGCACCTGTCTCCTTAGTGTTTTCAGTCTACACTGTGAATTAAAATCTTCTAAAAATGAATTTTCCCCTCAAATTTTGTGAGAATAAGTTGAAGACCAAAGAGTAAGTTTAAAGGAGGAAATCAGTCTCCTAAAGTGATTTAACTAACTCTCCAACTGCCTAAAAGAGGCAATTACCTTGCATTTCCTTCCCTAGGAAAAGGAGGATGGCAGGACTCAGCTTCAGGTGCAGCCACCTAGAACATCCCTTGTCAGCTGCTGCTGAAGGAAGGGAAAAGGCTGCTATTCTCCAATTTAATCCAGGTTTTTTGACAACTTTTACATGTCACTGCTCCTGCATTGTTCCCATTATTTGAAGATTAAAAGAGAAACAGAGCAAAGCATGAGTTTTAATTCCCACAGCGAAAGATAGTGGTGAATGCAGCAGGGAGGAGAGAAGGTTGCAGATGACACAGGCAAGGCTAATGTGCTCAGTGCCTTTTCTTCAGTCTTCACAGAAAGGTTAAATGTGACAAAAGGTTTGACATGATCAGATTTAACAAGGGAAGAGGAATGCAAGGGAGAATGGGGAAGGAACTGAGTATTTAAATTCAGAAAAGCCAGATTTAAGGTCTGTTTACAAGGTTAAATGGCTGGGCAATAAACTGGGATTTGAATTTATGCGATACTATCTACTGTGTATTAAATCCCCATATGGAACATCTTAGCAAATGAAAGGGTCTTTACATGAAGCAGCTTTTCCAGGTCAAGAGATCCTTACAGTTACCACAGCATATTTAAAGATGCGGTTTCTAAACCAGCAGTGATTTGCTTTGAGAACTCCCTGAAGATATAAATAGTCCTAATAAGCATAGTACATGTCTTTAAATGAGGAAAAAGAGGGAAAAGTAAGAGGATGACAGCCAAAGATTCAGACTAAGTTGGTATCAGGAGAGATATTAACATAAATTATTAAACAATCAATTTATAAGCTCCTCAAACTTAGTAAGGGAAGCAGCAACTCTGTCCACAAAGAACAGATGTTTTTCACTTTAGGGAGACTTATGATCTGACTCAGTTGTGCCAGTAAGTATGATTCATAATACATAAGTAAGGACCAAGGCCTGTTTGAGAAAGCAGGAATAATTTCATCAGTAGTCTGTAGGTCCTAATTTTTCTACTATTCTCCACCATTAATTGCTTAGACAATGAGATGTCACATTTTTGAACAATGTTGCCCTTGGATACAGTGCAAGCAGGCTTAGAATTAAAAATCTTTTTGATAAATGGTTGAAACAGCTTGAAATACATAAAAGAAAATTAAGTAAAGACAATAAAGATGGTGCTTTCAGAGGACAAGTCAACTGCACAAACGCCAAATGGGAAATAAGTGATAAGGTGTCAGGACTGTGGAAAAGGCAGCTGGTCTCAAGGCTGTCCCAGCAAAATGTAAATCTCTTGCTGCAAATGTATTAACCAGAGACAGGGGAGCCACACAGGAGGCAGCTGCTTGGCTGCAGCACATCAGCACACAGAGAAACTGAGTTTAGGTGAGTAACAGAGATGAGGCTGTGCAAGTTGGTTGGTTTAGCTTTGGAAAATGGGATAAAATCAGGCAGAAGACTCTAACATGTAAATTTTGTCAGTGAAAGAACTGAGCTAACTTTTCCCTATGCCCACCAAGGTGGTCCATAGTGTGAGTTTTGCTTTCAACAGATTTAATTTATCATTATTTGAGTTTTTTTCTGTGTTAGGAAAAACAAAACTGTGCCCTAATTAATGTAGTCAAATAATTGAGCAACTACTTAGATAAATTGTGAGATTTTCAGGACTGACAGGTTTGGAGAAGGAGTTGATTAAAACCTATTCATTTTGTTAACTTACACCCAAGCCAGTCTAATAAATGAACTCTTTGGAGGTCTATCAGCCCAACTTTTTTACAGAAATATGGGTATGTGTACAATTACTATCAACCATGGGAATAAATGAGCTTTGTATTTTGGTGTCTCTCATAATTTTGATTTTTTCCAGAGGTAGCTCATTTGCTTTCATATAACATAAGCCATGTAATTTAAATTAAACACCACGAAATCCACAATTTTAATTACTAACTTTGATTCCAGCTTTCAGCAAGGTTCACAGACTGAAGGAAACCCGTTAAGTCCCTTTTATTCAGAGCATTTCCTTCTTCACATCAAAGCTCTGCACGTCCATATCAGCGTGGCCAATCAGTATTTCTGCAGAATAAGCCCTGAAACTGAAGAGTGCTTCAAACAGCCTAAAAAATGTGAGCTAAATCATTGCTAGAGACACGAGTGCTCTTGCATGTGTCACTGATGACTGTGCATTTGGAACATGCAAAGACTTGTTCTGCTTTCTTTTTTTTTCAGGACTGATTTAGTGTGCAATAGTTTATTCATGTGATAAAGGAAGCTGATTGTTTAATATTTTCTCTTAAATGCCATAGATTTCCACTTCATTAGTGAAATGAAAAATATCATAATTTGCACATCCACAACTAGAATAATGCTCCAAAACACTCCTGGTAATCTTGGTCTGATGGATGCAAAAGGGCAACTGGACCTGCCAAGGGAACTCTCCTGGATGTGAGCACCTTCAGAGAGTAATTCCGATTTATCCTGTCACATTCCTGCTTCCATCTAGAATTTTTCTGTTAATTTTTTGAGAAAATGTCTACCTTACTTTCCTAGGCCACAGCCAACCTGTTTAATGGATTTTTTTAATATATAGAAAATTACAACACTTACTCATCTTATCTACATCAGCTGCATTTTGGTGTGGATGTAGGAGCTGTAGTTTAATATGAGAATGTACCTCTTAGGAAAATCTATACAGAACTTTAATTGTGATATTAAAATCTAATTATCATTAACAGAACTAAGAGACTATCTGAATAGATTTTCATGCTTTTTCTTACTGCATTATGTAATTGCAATGAAAATATGTTGATTTTTGCCCCCAGTCTTTCAGTGTAGGTAAGTGAGAGGGCAACCTGCCTCTTTTGAGAGCTGGAGTGAGTCAAGTGGAACAGAGAAATAGCTTTTGAGCTATAGGAAATGACTGTGGGTTAAACCCCCCCCAAACTGTTTTGTCTCAGAGGTGATGCAGGGGATAAACTGGACTCGAAGACATGCATTGATGTGGTGGTCAGGTAAAGCCAAGCTGTCAGATGTACTATCACCTTGCAAACCAGGCTGGTTGCTGGACATGTCTTATGGGGCATTCTGGGGGCTGAGGATAGCATTTTCCCAACTCAATGCTTCTCAAACCCCAAACATATTTGCATGGACTGGACTCATTTTGGAAAAAAGCCTCTAACCAAGTTACTTGGAGACGCAGCGAAGATCCCCCTCTGATCCTGAGAATTGTTTTGGTGTTTTGCCTTTGGGTAGGTCTGTAGTGACATTTAATGTAGAATTTGAGGTGAAGCTCAGCATGACAAAGCAGGCTGTCTGTGGACTTTGGAAACTGGAGTGGAGGAAGAGTGGAGAAGGCAGGAAGGAGTAATTTTTGCTCAGAGACCTCCTGGGTGCAAGACCTGTGAGCAAGAGGCAAAGTCAGGAAAGCAGGAAGGTGAAAAATAAGTGAGGGGTGTCTAGTGAGGAGGAGCAGGTTGTCCTCGCAATTCAAAATGCTTCCAGACTTGCCTGGACTGCAACTGGCTGGTTTTCTCCAGCTTTTTCTCTGCAGATGATGAGCGGGTTTGGACAGGAGCACTGGATTAAGGATGACCCTAACTATCAGAATAGACACACCTTTTCTCGGTTCTATGTTTGAAATATTTAACTGTTCCTTAAGGGAACATTTTCTCTAGAACTTAAATACAGGGTTAGTTTGGAGCTGAGCAGTCATTAAACTTCCTTTAAATTATTCTATAACCTTATTTACGTCTTCCATAAGGTTAACAAAACTTGAACCCATTTACCTGTAAACAATTTCAGTCACATTTGGTTATTTTTGTCCTTACCATAAGAATCAGTGGGTTTGGACCTTACCTTCTTTTCACAAGCTGAACCAGTATAGCCACTTCTGCAAGCACAGACATTTGGTCTTATGCATCTGCTTCCAAACAGACATTTTTGCTCACAAAGTGCTACAAATGAAAAATAAAGGTCTTTAGAAATACCCTTATTTTAAGTCTTTTAATTAGGAAGTGAATATTTAGATGCTTTTGAAAATTAAAGATGGGTTTTCATAGGCTTTTTTTGACTGTGTGTCTCTTACAGTTGCAGTTTTGTTTACTTTTTCCTTTTTTCCCAATGACTGGGAAATAGAATACTGTGACACAGTAACAGCCTCAGCTCAGTTGGAAGTGGATCAGTACAAGCCTAATTTTGATATCCAGGATACATTTTGGGCATTGATGGTTGGGTAAGATTTGTGCCAAAAATTGATTTTCTTTTTTTCCAATTGAAATAAATAACAGCTGTTAAATGACACAGTCACAAGTTGAGATGAAAAAATATGTTAAATATGTACTTACAAAGGTAATGATAACACAATAAATAAGTAAATGGCAGAATTTGGTGAACTGCACACTTTGCACCTCTGGAAACCAGATTAACATGTGATTTCATGGTCACAGAGAATCAGCAACAAGCTACTTATCCCAAGGGAAACGGAGTCAGAAAAACTTTTTTTTCTTCTCTAGAGTGCCCTACTACTAGTTTAGTATTTATAAAGACCCATCAATTTGAAGATATTCTGTTAATAAAAGAATCAGTGTTCTATTTTTTTAAGAAAGAAAAAAATAATTAGTCAAATTTCAGCCAGTTTTTAATCCTCATTAGCAGTTTCTGTTGTTATGACATTGTTTTGGCATAGAGGAAAGAGAACAGCCAATGCATAGGGCACTAATTCAAGAAGAACACACATCTCAGTATTTTAATTAGATCTCATGAGTTAAACCTTCCATAGATATTGCCAGAATATTGTATCCTAGTTACAGGCAGTCAAACTAAATGCCTTCAGAACTGGTCAGAAGTGAATCAACAAGTGGCTCCTTATATTTTCTTGTGTGGCAGAGGCATATAGGAAGCTGCCAGCCATGCACCAGTGAGACAGAGCTGAAAATCAAGTAGACACCTGTCTATGAACCAATACCATCTCCATCATGGAGCAAAAATGTTCCATCAGTTTTTAATGACTTTGCTGTATCCCCATGAGGGTTTTATTTTCAGAAAATTAACTTGAAGAAATTCTGGGGCTGAAGGATCAAATTCCACACACTTTCAGTTTATTGGACTTGGGTTCTGACTTTAACACAGATTTAAGTCCATGCAAATTCTTTGTGTTGAGATTTGTAGTCTTAGAGATAGACCAGGTCAGTGAAGTTTCTTTAGGAAACACATTGTGAGATTCTAAGCTTTCCAAATGTGATGCTCAGAGTTATAATAATTGTTCTAATGACCTTGGAAGGCCAATGACAAGATGTTTAACAACACCCGGAATTTGTGTTGCTTTTGTTGTATCAGGTTATCATGGCAGATTACACTCAAAAGGCTGAGAGTTTGCCAGAGTAGGGAATATTAACATCTAAATATCTACAACAAATTTCAGACTTGATAGCTATGCGGCAGAGTAATGAAGAACCAGACTTCCTGCCACTACACAACCCAAAGAGCGGAGCTGTAAACAGCTTGGCAAACTGCTCCCCTTACGAGTACAGTTGGGTAGTGAAGGTTCATGTTGTGTTAAAACCACTGACCCATAACGTGTCCAGAACAAGAACATGCAGAGACCTGCACGTGCTGCTGACCTTCAGGTGCTCCTGTTTGAAAAGCCAACTGTGTCAGTGTGTATTTGCTGCAGGACTCCAGTGACCTGGAGCTGGGAACTTGCCCTCCTTGTGCATGACCCAGTTGACATATTTCATGTTTTGAAAAGGTAAAGGCGCTGTTTTCTTGAAACAAGATTTTAAGAAGAAAACAGTTTTGTTGCAAAACACTCCTTAAGATCCAGAATGGACAATTGCAAACTTCTGAATTTCTCCTTCTTCTGGGAGGTGGAGGCCAAAGTTTCAATTCTGGGTGTGGATGAGGCAGAGGAGGAATGAAATGACACTCAATCTAGAACAATGAACTCATCCTTTGCTGACTGTTTCTCCAGCTCCTCTGTGAGCCTTGAAAGAGCTCTGATTTATAACTGGATAAATCATAGAGTTTCCTTCACTGGAGCAAAACGTGTCAGCATTGTCAGCAGAAGAGGCTCCTTGTGCCCCCATCAGTTTTGTTCCTCTGTATGGTAAGCAGGAAGTGAGAGATCTGTGTATTATATTATTACTAATGAGAGAATTGTATATATTTCTAGTATTCATTTGAAATGAACTTGGGCTGGGAAAAAATGGAAGCTGATCCTCCTTTCAGCTTGGTAGTGGATAAAATAAGAACAGGTAGTGCAAAGAGAGGTGGATTTTTCTGCAGACCCCTTTAGCATCTGCAGGTTGTTCTGGTAGATATGGGCCAAAGGGCAGGCATTAGATAAGGTACCAGGCTCTTTTTT
>JAOXXN010000102.1:33889056-33899622 GCA_026770055.1 Myrmophylax atrothorax
CTACAGTAACAGTCCCCTTAAGATATACACAGTATTAAGCAAAGTATCCTTGTTATGCAAAGCCAAAAGTGACCTGGGACCAAATTAAGCCCTGGCCATGCTTTGCTGGACTGGACATACTAGAAGTGACTAATAACAAACAGGCACACTGTGAGCCAGCAGTATCTGCTGACTAGTTTGCAGTGATTAGAAAAAGCCAGACATTTCCTTCAGACTGCCTCTGCTTCTGTGGGTTATCAGAAAAAAACTTTTCTAGTTGAACCAAAGCCTCCTTTTGATGCAAGTACCCCATTGCACCTTTTCTCGCTAGAAGGAGCTGATGATAACTAGTGAAAGGCTTGTAATTTTGTTGCAATAAGATAGTCTTCACCATCCCCCTCTTAAAGTCAAAACAGAGGGAATATTAAACTAGGCTCCTAAAATCTGATCCTCTGCAGTGTTTGAGGAACTGAAACATCTATGTCCTCTCCTGACCATGAGGCTGCACAGACTATTTCTTTCTGAATCAAAAATTACCTGTCATCATGTATCCTGAGCCCGGCTGCTGATGAGGAGACAGTGTGTCACACTGCAGTGCTGATTAGAAAATGTAGTTTTCAAGTCAGCTTTTCTTTTTTTGTTTCTTTTTTTTTTTTTAGATGCCCTGTAAAAGCTGAGAAAACTGACCTGAATGCATCCTGCTTTTGGATGGAGGAGAGAAAATAGCCTCAAGCAGTAACATCTGTGTGGGCCAGCTAAGGCAATGCATCAGGCTGGAGCTTGCTGACAAAGAACACAGAAACGCAGCCAAAACACCTACTGGCACATACATACTTCAATGTATCCTTTAAGTTCCCATTCTTTCACTGACATTTCTGGGAGATTCACAGGTACTGCTTTTATTTCTGGCTAGTGTTGGTTTTGAACTGATGACTTCTCTGTGGGTCTAGTGCGTATTTCAACTTGTTCTATTGCTCTTTTGAGGAGCAGAAAGCTTGAGCAGTCTCAGTTTTGGTTTTTCTATGTGTACATATTGTTTAAATGTTTGTTTCCTCCTTTCTGCTTGGTGGTTATCTTGATTTGGTGTGACATTCTCAAAAACAAAGAGCTGTAGCTGGGGAGATACAACACAGTATGGACACAGAGCATGGGAGATACGTAAAAATAACACCAACTGGTTTTGTCAGGAAAATACATCTGACAGAACTCAAACTGTGAGCAAACCTGAAACCAATGAATGTAAACCAGTGGATTTTGTGTTAAAATTGGCATTTCTAGCCCTTTTCTGATGTTTACAGGTAAAATATATCACCTATTAACAAAACACAATAACATCGAGAACCTCTGTACCAGGAATAGCACAATCATGAGACTGAAGCTTTAAAATATAGGGATGTTGATGACCTTTTTCATAGGAAAAGAACTGGAAGGTCAGGTCAGCAGTTTCACACACTAGCACAGTTTAATTGATCGACTGGAAGAAGGTTCCCCATCTCTCTGGATGCATTTTGCATCCGAGCAGCCCCACTCAGATAAAACACCATCCTGACTGCAGTAAAGAACAATTGGTTGGGTGCTTTGAGGCTCCAAATAACAATTTGATCTTGCTGAATGATCTTCGATCCTCTGGGAAAAACAAAAATATCACAAAATGGGTGTGTTCTGGCCCAAAAGGATGTTTCTAACAATGGGCACCATTGTTTGGATTCTACTGGCAGAAACTTGCAGAGGTAAACAATGTCATTCCCCCCTTTAGAGGGTATAACTGATGCTCAACAGATCATTAGCAAGATGGATGTACCAATATATCTGCTGCTGTGAAGGTCCCAAATGCACATAGCTCTGAAAAACATGTTATGGATTTGGGACAATAGTAATTTCTAGTCCCCTTTTTTCTCCTTCCAAGGGCAGTGATGAACTAGCTTTGCTCATGCTGAGTTTTAGGCACAAATGCTGTTCCAGAGCTTGATTTGAAATTCCTCATCTGCGTTGATTTGGATTTGTAAATAAAGAAATAACTTTCTCTCCAAGATCTATCAGAGTAACCTCAGATGTGTGATCCACTGAATGTCAGTAATTATAGCCACTGATTAAACTTTAAAGAGAAGCAATACTTGTCATGTATCAAAATTGCTATTTTAGCGAAATGTTCTGAAATTTGGATCCTTATCTATATCAAGCTACCAATCATTTTGAGGTTTGTTCATCCTTATTTCTCGCTTCACGTACCTCTGACAGAGATGCAAAGCACTTCTTCAATAAATTACCTTTCTGAATAGTAAAAAATAATCTGGTAGAAGCCTCTGAGGGATGCAGTGCAGGAGAACAAATTACTACAAGACACAGAGGGAGCTGTAAATGTAATTGTGATGGGTGTGGTGACAGTTTGCATTTCTAATATATTCACTTTACCACACAGCTTTAGCAGTAGGAGTTAGTTTGCATGACCTAGCACACATTTCAGAAGAAAAAATGGTTTGAAAAATTGTAAACCATATAGATAGCAGTGCAATGCCTGTGCTTTGCCTAATTATGTCTGGTTGTCATTCTAATGTGTACTCTGATATACTTATGGGGCCTTTTAGAGATATTAAAGCAGGAAATAAATCTAATTTTGTTATTAGTTCAGGAAACAGGAGAAAAATAATTACTACTGTATGGAAAAACTACTGAGATGCTCGACTGAACTCTGAGTCAGTGTGTAGTGCACTGCACACCTGTTTGCTGGCACGGCACTCTCAGCAGGTGGTAACATTTCCTATCAGCTAAGGAGGAACCTGATCTCTCTGTGTGTACCTTCAAAAGATTCCCTGGGAGTGTGTGGTGGGTAAGAGTCTTAAACCTCAGGAAGCTGTGGAAACCAGTGGGGGATTGTCACAGGCAGGGAACCCTCCACCCTCCTTGGACTGAAATGTCTTTCCCTCTGGGTTTCATGATCTTCATTTGGCCTATTGTCAAGTGAAACTCTTTCTTGACATGCAATGGTGTGATGATGGGACAGCTGCAAAATACTTCAGTATCTTACAGAATGAAAACCACTATAAACAAAATATGCACATGTAGGTGCACATTTGTGTATTTGGAGAATATTCTGCTAGGAACTGCGAGATTTTGAGATCATTAGCAGGCCTTTTTTTCTCATTTACAGACTGGTTTTAGTCTGATTGTAACACTATTAATTTGAAACAAACTATAGATCTGCTTTATTCTCTTCTTTGCTACTGTTAGTATATAATTAATGTGGGGAATTGCAAAGTATACTCTCAGCACAGCTCATATTCCCATTTTGTTACGGGCTTGCATTTGGTAACATTTTCTCTTCATTGAAGAATGCTCTGTGTTTTATTAGGTCAGTGAACCATTTCAGCATGTGTATAAATTCTTCTGAGCTGCTTTCTTGTCATGCCTGAATAAGAAGTGAGAGAGGATTCTCAAACATGCAGTTTTCCTCTGTTGGCTGTTTTTGTAGCTCTGTGCTTGCAGTATGACCTGACATTTAGGCACGTTCTCGTTGTGCTGAGTGGGCTAAAGCACTGCCTGGGCTTGGTGCAAGTTGGTTTATTTTCATCTGTACAAAGGAAAAGGGAGATTCAGGCAGAGTAACCAAAGAGAATTGCAATGGCACAGGAGATGAAGTCTCAAGCTGAGATCAGCCATAGGTCACCGTGGTCTGGCTGATAACTCAGCCAAAAAATAAGGACCTCAGGTGGGAGCCCAGTCAGGAGGTTTGGAATAGGGCTGCTGTCTGCATTGGCACAGCGCTAATCTCTTCATCACCCTGTTATTATCTGATTTAGAAAGTAAGCTCAAGCTTATGTGGGAACAAGTGCTGGAGAGGATTGTCTTACCAGTGTTTTTTGTGGATAAACAAACAACATTAATCTCCACAACCATCTGTCCTCTGGGATTTTCAAGTGGTAGATCCATTCCTTCTTTTTAAAGAGGCATTTAAAATATTTTTATTAAAAATAGACCTCCTAGAGTATTGTTTCTTAAATCAATCAGTGGACAAAAAGTACTTATCCTCACACAGAGGATTTGCCACTGCAAGGAGAGATGCAGTAATTTAGGAACCCCTGCTCTTTAAACTTTAGATATGCTTTTACATACAGCAACAGATCTGGCACTTTTCTTCAGTGCCTTTAAGATACAAGGAAAGAAATAGTGTATCAAAATTTAGATTTTCTACTCTAATAAAATTCATGGTGTAGTCTGGGAATGTTTTGCTTATGGAATGAATAAAAAATTTAATAAGGCTTTGGGGCTTATTTAGGATTTATATTCAGTTCTTACCCAGATGTATTCTTGTTCTCTTCTTGAAAAATAAATGTAGCTGCACATGCTCAAACCCCCTATTAAAATAAATGCATCAACTCCATATATATGAACAAAATGCAATTTTTAAGAAAGGCCACCTAATGATTTTGTCACAAATCCTTACAAAGAGTGAGCAGAGGGGAGCACTGCTCTGAGAGCAGACCAAAACCCAGGTGGTACCGAGTCACTGTCTCCTGTTTGACTCTATCCCTTCCTCTGGGAAGTCACAGCTCTCCCTGTTCCCCCCAGGCAAAAAGCACGGATCATGCTGTGTTCAGCTGAATGGGAAAGACAGCAGTAGCACTGATTTTTTTTTTTCCCTGCATCTTCTGTTGTATTTCCTGAGCAAGGAAAGAAGTTGACATCTAATATGTCCCTATTCTGTTACGCTGACTGAAAAATCAGGTAAGGACTGCGATCAGTGTTTCCTTTTCCTTTATCTCCAGACTGGGCACCAACCAGCCAATAAGGCAGCCTGCAAATCTCTGTAATTCTGTTGCAAAACTAATTATTTGAGCAATGAGGTACAAGTCTCTCTGCTATAAGCAGCTGTTCCTTTACTTCCAAACACCCACTGCTCAAGGATATTTGCCATCCAGAAATCTTAGACAAACACTTGTTGCTTTTAAGCACATCCTTGACATATGAAAAGCAAATGAATTCTTTATCTGTTTAGATGAGATACGTGGTTTGTTCCCTGCTTGCTTGTGTGGGAGGGTATGCTGGACCTCTGTTTTGCAAACTGGCTGATTTTAGACAGCTTAAGTCAATCTGGCTACTCAGTGAAGGCATTCAAGGGAATATATCACACGGTGTCAAAATGACAACTCGGTAGGAGTCTGATTTGTTGAGCAGTAAAACTTCCTGCTTATGCAGCTGGCAAGGCAGTAATGTACAGAAATATTACATGGGAAGGCTGGAATATGGGAAATCAGTGACTTTCACAATATGACATTGCTTAACAAAAAGCTGCCTTTGCAACCCAGTGTTCACATTTCCAATTAGTTTGCCTCTAGCTCTCATGCAAGTAAAGTCCTCATGCTACCGGGAAGGAAGAAGGAAGGGGGAGGCAAGAGGAGCAAGCAGAGCTGGAGAAACAACTGTGAGTTATATTGTGCACTGTGTATTGGCTATAAATCCTGCCTACAGGAATTATTGAAATGGAGAAATAGTTATCTCCTAACTTTGAGATCCAATCTGTGAAGTCCCAATGTCAGTGCGATGATTTATGTGATACAAAGTGGTCAGGATTCAGCCTGACACGATAAAATAGATGTGTGCAGGAATATGGTCTCGGCTGTAAAGGCTGAGTAAAGCCCAGCTTGGCGGCTGCGCTGCGGGGCCCACAGAGGGACTGAGGGCAGGCTGAGAGGCGCTGGGTGCGCTGGAGACGGGAGGAGGAGGATGCTCAGCACTGTTCTCCCGTGACCTCTGCTTGCTGATGAGCTCCAGAGGGAGCTGTGGCTCGCCTTTTCGCTCAGAGATGCACTCAGAAGCAGATAGCAGTGCGGGAGGCACGTGTGGTACCACGAATCCCTCCTTTTCTCCCCTTCTCCTCACTCTAACCCTTCATAAGAAAACTCAGCCTTATCAGCTTTCATTTGTAAGAGTTGTTTGCGAAGCAGTCCTATGAAAATTCAGGTAATAAAACCCCAAAACCTGGTGTGTTGTCTTTGTAATTTTTATAAGATGCAGTAGAAATCAGAGAGAATCCTCCTTTAGAGGCTCATGAAAAGCAGTGACACCCCAGGACTGTTACAGCTGTGCGTTTTTCAAAAAGGAATTCAGACTTCTGCACAAATAGTTCTTCTTTAGTGTTAACATCAAGTATGTTTGTTTGATGCAAAGTTGATCCAGAAATATATTTTCTTTTGAGGTGCTGCCAGCACTTGCCTCTTTCCTCTCAACAAGACTGATTATACTGAAAACAACACGTAGCAAGTGAGGATACAAGGTTGTAGGATTGCTGAGGCATAACCACCCATTTCCCTGTCAGCGCTGCCACCCTCTCCTCCGGAGTGTGGGTGTCTGGTTTGCATAATCACCAGGCAGTTATTTATCAGGAAACACACCAGGCAAAGCCTTACATTTCAGCTGGCAGCCAATCAGACTTCGATGATTTGTGCTTTTTGGGGGGTTTGAGATTATGTTTATTCAGATACAAAGCACAGACTTTCAGGCTGAATGCTTTTCTCTGTACACTAAGGAAGCAAAGAAGGGCGAGCCTGAACAGCAAAGACATGGTGCCTCCGCTCTGCTCTGCACAATTCTGGCTGTCATGCAGAGAGCATTAGAAACTCCAAACTGTACAGGGATGAAAGTGAAAGTCCTATGGCATGTTGCTATGCATTTAAAATAAAGCAATGGCCCATTTGGGTTCAGATTAGAACTGACCTGCCTTTGATGGACAACATGGCTTTTAGGTTTAATTATCTCTTTCAGCTGAGAATTTGAGCTGACAAAACCAAACAAACTTTTCTTTCTCTGTCTATGCAGGTGAGATATTAAGAAGGAAAGAGAAATATCTAAAAGCAGTGGAAACAGTATCAACATATCCAACGGGTAAGTGATGAAAACACTTATTAGATGGTGGAGGAAGGTTTACAGAGGTCAGCTGAGACTTGGCTTCTGTGTGCCCTGCAGTCCTTTGCTCCAGAGGAGCAGAAAAATCTGGAACCTTTGGCAGAGGAGAGAGAAGGTATTTCATATGACAATAATGAGAAGTCATGCAACTCTAATAGCAACCGCTTGTCAGGAAAAGCTTGTGAAAAAACGACTTCTTTTGATGAATCATGGTGCTTGACACATGTGGTGTTGATTTTAAGCAAGAAAAAAGAAACATTACTCAACATTTTTCAGCAATTAACAGTCAGTGGCCAGTAAGAGTCAGCAAATAGTAGTATTTGCCTTCTACTTAATCATGTTTCTCTTCATTCCTCACATTCAGAGGTCCTTTATTTAAGGTTTTACAACACTAGGCTAAATAAAACAGACTATGTAGTGGTTGTCAAAGTAGAATGGAGTCTTGGATCAGACAGAACAAAAGTATTTTCATCATCTCAAAAAACCTTTTTGCAAAAGATTATGCCAAGAGAGATAACAAAATCTCCTAAACTTTTGGAAAGTGGAAAGAAACAGTCTGTGTGTTGGTGGTGGTTGGAGGATTTCAGGGAGTGCTTTGCTAGGCTGCAATCATCATCACAGCGTTTTCCTTTGATCTGTCAGGAGATGTGGCAGGATGTTTAAAGCTGGAAACAGCACTTTTCGAATGTTCTCTAACCTCAAAAACAAGATGCCAAACATAAGGTTTTTTCCTCCTTTTTTCTCCCTCCAGCTCATTCCTGCCAGAACAGACTATTCAATTGTGTACTGTGCATCATGACTCTTCCTGCTGAAGGAGGGGAGAGCTGTAGTGTGGGGAATGAGAGGGCTTTTGTTGCTGGAGGGAATTTTTTACTAGCTTTTTTCTCTGCATGTGAGAGACATAAAGCGCTCTGGAAATGTACAGATTCTTCCTGCCAAGAATGGTTGTTTTCACAGCTCCCCTTTTGCCAATTTCAAACTGATTAAGAAATAATAATAAAAAAAAGTTTTCACATACATATCCTAAACTTGCTGGCTGACAGGTCTTGTTGAGCAATAGAGTCTGTAAAAGTGCCAAAATAACCTATTTCCCCAGAAGAATAGAAGAATCAAATATTAATACTGATGGTAACGTGAAAAGGGAGTTTTCAGCGACAAGAACAAATTCAAGGCTGAAACGTTATTAACCAATTGTCTTAATTATGCTTGAAGTATGATGTGCTAATATTTCTAAGGGTCTCATCCAGCTGCTTGGCCTTTGGCTTTATTTTTTTTCCCTAAAATAATCCTTAATGCAAAAGAAATAATTCCTCTCCAGAGACAAGTGTTACTCATTTTGAATGAAATATTTAGAGAGGATTCTAGCAAGATGTTCTACTTCCAACCTGACATCACTTAATGCTATTCTAATAACAAGTAGGCTTTGGGTATAACGTAATGCTATATGAGCTCTGGTTAAAATACAAGAGATCACAGCATAAATACAAAGTGAATATTCTGTGGACTATGTACAAAAAGGGAAAAAAAAGCTGTTTAGTAGTCAGAGAACACTGGAAAACAAAGATAAATCTGCAACTCACTTTTCTGGCACCTTCTCCCAGTGTAGCCCTCTGTGCAGGAGCACACGTTGGTTCGAACGCAGTGACCGCCGTTCTTACAAGGAGGGATGCACACAGCTGGGGAAAGGAAGGGAGAAGCTTTGTGCACCAACACCACACAGGGGATCAACATTGCCTAAGGACAAGATCCTTATTTTGGGGCCTGTGTTGGGACACCAGCTTGCAGAGGTATTTTTATAACTAGAGGGGGGAAGGTGTCTCCCCAAAGGGTGATTCAGGCAGATGCCCAGATGGAGAGCCTGATTCTATCTTGTTTGTGGCAAGAATTTGGGATACGACTCCTTGCATCTAAGGGTCTCTTTTAGATACCTTCAGTTAAGTGGTCAGGATACTCCTGAGAATCTCTTAGGGTTTTAAATATCTACCTAAAGGGCTTCCTCAAGGGCTTCTGCCCTTGAAATATGCATCAGTGTTTGACTTTGCTAACTGGATTTTGGTCCTCTTCCCTTTTTCATTGAAGCAGAAGGAAGGGTTTTACTTTTCTTCAGCATCCATTCGCTATTTCCCCTATCAATTCCATATCCCACCTAAGTGCATATTTGTTTTCAAGTTTTAGCTCTATCTAAACCATAACCCTTCAGGGCAAAAATTCCAAATCACCTAGATGTTGAAAATCACCTTCCATGTTGAACCTCAAGAGAAAGACAGTCAAGTTACAGTTTGTGTCATTTCTCTATCATTTTTATGCTCTCCTTTACCTCCAACATTATAAAGACAAAGAGGTTCCAGCAAGCTCCATTTGCAATTAGATTTTTCTGTGGGAATCATTCATTTGCAAAAATATGCATTGGGACTGCATTAATCTAAGAATTCCAGGGAAACAAAAGAGAGAAAGTAAGAGCAAAGAAATTTTAACATTGAAATAGTTCAGGTTTGGTAATAAGAGTGTATTTATATTCCCAGATTCAAGAGGGGTTACTAGAGCCATGCTCAAAAAAAAAAAAGAGAGAGAGAGAAGAAAAGTGAGCAGTGTAAGCAGAGGTCTTCCAGCTACTTGAGCCCAAACCAGAAGCTTCTCTTTCCTGTTTGTTCTGCCTGAGATAATCAGTCATTAAAGTATTCATTCATTTGACTTGTGCAGCACAAAGTCAGCAAGCCATCTAGGATATTGTTTGCCTCAGTTTAGAGCTCAGTTTAGGGATTCAAAATAATGTCCTGCTCTATGTCAATCAGAGCAATATTTGATCAGATCCTTGAGCAGGGACGTGATGGAGTCATATCCATGACACTTTAGAGTGGGAAAGTAGGTGATACTGTGAGACCCATTTGAAGATGAATGGTCACGTGGCTCTGATAGTACACACCACAGGGTATGCAAAATGAACAAAGTAGAGCCATGCTCAACATTTAATTGAATAGTTGCTAAGTAGTGGTATCACTGATTCAGATAGTTTTAGATTAATTATTTAGTTATCATTAATGCCATCACAAAGAAGTGCATACTCCTTCACAATACCATTAAGAGCAACATAATATGGATTTATGACAGACTATAACATCAAATGAGCTTGCAGAATCATGACAAGAAGAGTCTCTCGATATACTTCTTGTGGGGGCAGGTAATAATGCAAGTGCTGTTTGTATTTTAAGCCTGGGTACTTTATCAAGATGACAAAGAGAACTTTCTTACCTCTCTGGCACTGCGGCCCATAGAAACCATGAGGACATGAACACGTATTTGGCCATACACAAACCCCTCCGTTCAGGCACACAGGATTGCACACAGCTGTGTGGGAACATAAGTCAACTCTGTGAATCTCTGAGCATTTTGAACTTCTTAGAGCAGCCACTCTTTTACTGCTGCACAGGTCACCAGAATAATATATCTAGTACTACTGTGATAAGTTTCATGCAGTCCTTGCTGGCCAGTTGTGCTGCATTTATTCATGGTAGACACAGTGGGAGCATTTCAGTGGTGTTTTAGCATAACTTGGTGGATGAAATAGAGTATAATTTAATGTGATAATTTAATTTATTTCTGATGTATTCCTTCGGTTCACACAGTTCATTTGCTTCCAATCCAGTATCCTCACCAAACATGCTCCCAAGGTAGTAAATGTAGTCTCAT
>JAOXXN010000102.1:33899722-33911362 GCA_026770055.1 Myrmophylax atrothorax
ATATTAACTGTTTGCAGCTTTGTCTGCGCTCAGCAGAGCATCGTGGCATTTCCATGCAGTTGAATAGGTGTGTACCACAAAACCTGTTTGTTCTGCCTCATTTGAATGCCAGTTTCCACAACACATTGGTTCATGCATCACCAGCAAAGCCACTGGCTGAGCTCTCTTTGCCTCTTTATGTTTCTGTTATTACTGTAGATGATATAACAGGCATTAGGAATTAAAAGCTGTCTTGCATGTTTCTATGTGGCAAGCACTAGACTTGAGAAAAAAAGACTATTAGAATTGCAAATTGATTTAGTTGGGAAGTCAGTGTGTGAAGAATAAAGAATCTGATAAAGTTTTCATTGTAAAGCAGAGTGACATTTTAAACCAGCTTTTTTCCTTCTATTCCCTTTGTCTTTCAGTATCTTGCAGAATAACCCATTAAATAAATTAAATACATTTAAGCTTAAATAAATTAAGGAACACGAAAATAGTTCAGAAGAACTAAAGAAGAAATAAAATGTCAATTTGGAAAGAGAAAAAAAGTGAAATTGTAGTCTAGATGAGAGGCTTTTCTGACTAAGCAGCAACCACTTATGAAGTCAAAATGGACTTCGTTCATTGCTAATGTGGAATTCGGATTAGTCGCCTCATTGTCTTGGCTAGTTCCCAGATGTCCACACTCTGTCAGTGTTTATATTTCCCTTGGTAAAGCCCCCCTAAAGTCCTTTTTTTTTTTTTCATTTCTGTATCTGTCTTTTTAAAAAAATTCCTACGATATCACTTCAGGTGGGAAGCCCCAGCAGTATCCACAAAGTACCCTGTGTAGTGCACACAACACAGTGCCACAGAGGTGAGCCTTTCCCCTAGAGGTGTCAGCAGATGAAAAATCCTGCTGCTGTGATTCTGGCTTGGAAATTACTGTTGCTGTTGCTTCTTGCATATCCTCCTCTTGGAATAATCCTGTTAAGACCGTGCCAAAATAGAATTGCAGAACTCGATGAGAAGCAGAAGAGGAGATAGTGGGAGCCAGAATAGGAGTGAGAAACCCAGTCATCTTCTGTGGATCTTACCTAGGCTAATTTATGTGTCCTCAATAGGTCTGTCATTTTAACACTTACAGGAAGAGCAATCTCTGGGAGATGGAGGTTAAAATGACATCTCTCACCTTCCAGGAAAGGTAATGTAGGCTGAAGGTGTCTCAGTCATTTAGTATTCAGTGTGGCAGAGGCAGACTGCCTCTGTAGCCTTGAGGTTTGGTACTGATTAAGGTAGTCCTCAGTGTTGCTGCTTTTAATATTTCACTATTTAGCATGCTTTGTCCCAGGTGAGTGCTACAGTTGCTGTGCCTTTGGAGGAAAAATATGTACTCCAGTTTTTAGCACTTAGATCCTGAGAGGGAGGTCTGAGATGTGCCTATTCAAAACAGGGCTCAAAACTGTGAGTCCTGACTAGAAATAGGTACCTAGTTCCAATCCTCACCTTGTCATTTCGTACTGACTGGTGGGGGTGGCTTTTCCCTGAGCTCCCACATTCCCTGGATGCCTCTGCAGGTGCCATGCAAGCATGAGATGCAGACAGGAGGAACAGTGAGAATTCTGGCACCAGTGCATTCTAAGAAATAACTCTGGAATCAGACAAGCTTAAAAGCCTGCCAAGAGGATTTGTTTGTGGGTTTCCTCTATGTAACCCTGAGATTTAGATAAACATCTAAACTTAGGAACACTTACATAAAGGTCTAAACTTATGAATACTTACATAAACATGTAAACTCAGGAATACTTACCTAATCTCAAAGCTTTCTGAGATTTTGCCTTTCATTATTCCCCTGTGTTTATGCTTTAATTATTTAAGCATCAATTCCCAGTCTGACCACTGGATTACAGGAACCACAGGGATTTATGGCAGCAAAAGACATGAGAGACCAGTCATTTCTAACCATTACCTGTTTCACAAGAGGGGCTGCTCCACCCATTTCTGCATTTGCACTCATCTGGTGACACACAGACCCCCCCATTGTGACAGTGTCTGTTACACACCACTGGAAAACACAGAAAGATCAAAAGCTCTTATCACGAACACCAATGCAGGTCCTAAAGATGAACTATCACTGCAAACAACTAATGATATTAGTCCAAAAGACAAACACAGGGTTGAATCTGTCCCTTTTCTTAGTTTTCTTTCTCTATTAGAAGATGTACATCTAAAATTCTTTGCTTTTTAAGTATTCCAGCTACACTGGTTCAGAGATAAAATTATATTCCTGTCAAGGGCAACCTGATAGTTAAATAAGCAGCATTGTAATGATGGAACTGCACAAGTCCTGCCATTCAGTTAATACAGAAAGGTTTGATGACTGATTTTTTTCCCTAGACCTTCTCTATATTGAATCTCTTTTTTATCTTTTACTCAGAGTAACATGGCTCCTAATAGGTATGGCTGGTATTTTGTGTTCTCAAAATTAGCATTACTGCCTTCACTCCCAACCTGGAATTTCATAAATGTTACTATAAATAACACGCACATTTTTGCTTCTTTGTTTGTTTTTCCAGAAACATTTTTATGTTGAAAATGTTGATATAGATGTGCATATTTTTACTTAATACAACTATGCTACTGGTAAATATATGCTCTGAAATAGTTTAGCTACTATATTTCTTCAACAGGTTCTATTTTGTTTTTCTTCTTGTATTCAACAATCATTTTAAGAGGAAATATATAAAAAAAAGGTTATTTTTTATCTTGTAATTTTCTGCTAATTCAAATATGTAATGAAAAAAGCCTGAGTGAGTTCATACATACTTGTTTCACATCGAGGACCTACAAATCCATAAGCACAAGAGCAAGTGTTTTGAGGTAGACAAGTTCCTCCATGCTCACATGGTGGGTCACACTGTGCTGCAAGAGTAGAACAGGAGAAAAAAAACCAAACCAGTTCAAATATTACACTCTGTGTGGTTATTGGCACAGGTTTTTTCTCTCCCCATACCATTTTATTAATCCAACAAGTAATTTGGCTGAGGAAAACACTGCAGGATAGCAGGGATATCACATTAGTAATACAGCACTAATGAGCAGCTATATAATGTTTGCAAGGGGGCGATTTTAACATAATCATATTTAACTTCTGAAAATGCACATTTTTAAACACATAGTTTTGAAGTCTAAGGATAGATCAGGTGCAAATGCTGTTAATACTTATGACCTTACCCACCCCCCTCTAAAAATTTGCCTTGTGGATGGTCAGTAAGCCCTAACACGTGTCAGAAGTTACACTAAGGCACAGAGGAAGTGCTTCCTCAGTAAAGTATTGCATGGGGATTTATCAGCAAAACGGCAAACATTTAAGCAAAAATTTTAGTGTTTAATGAGTAGTATGAGCTCTGTATTCAAAGCAGCAAATCAGATAATGATTTTTTGACTTACTGCAATATGCAATGTCGTTCTGCTGCAGAAAGAGGATGAGAAGGTGTATGGTGTAAAGCTGGAAAGTACTTCAGCTCCCGAAATAGGCTGTTTTTAAATGTTGATTATTATGAATTAAATGACTTTATTGTACAGGGAGCCTGGAAGTTTTCACTTCTTAAACCTGAGATCTCAGGCAGGCACCTTACACCACATGTCATGAACACCTTTATTTGTAGCCCTCTAATAAGAGGTAATTCTGAGTGGCAAACTCAGGAGAGGAGGAGGAAAATCACTGAAGGGACAAGATGATCACTGACACTCAAAGGAGTGCTGTGTGCAGGAACAGAACAAGACACAGGTGGCAGCTGCCTCTCATGCCTCTGGGAAAAAAAAAATAGAACACCTCACATACCAGAATGAAAAATACCTGTCCTTGTGCTTGAGAAGTGAATACAGAGAAAAAAATGTTGCACTTTGGCACACTTTACTGGCAGAGTTTTGTCTTTTATAGTGAATATGAGGCTAAGGAAGGTTATTCCAAGGAAAATGCAAAATGAAGCTAAAGAGACCTGAAACAAAGCACCTTTCATTTCAAGTATTGTTACAGGGGAAAGAGCCTTAATGCACCACATTTTGTTCTTAAAACTGAAAAATGTATAAATGGAAATCTAAATGAAGGACTAATTCTTGGGGCACCACATGGTTTAAATGCAGTTATTGTGTTGAAGACCTCCTCACCTCTTTTAATTGTCACATAGCCTTCATATAAAGCCCTGGAACATGAACCTTGCCACCCAAAAAAGTAATGAAAGGCAATAAATATTGTCCAATTCTAGTCAAAAAGATGAGCTCCAAGAAGGTGCCTTTACGTAAATCATTTTGGCACAAGTAACAATGAAGAAATGTATTTGGTATTAGATCACTCCTCAGGTACTTTGGTATTTACATTTCCTATTACCATACAGTTTTAATTGTGAAATTTTCAATGCTGCATTAGATAACTTTAGGATTTGACATGCCTGAGAACAGAAAACTTACTAGATGTATTATAGATCCATACTACACATGCTGAGAATGTCATTAAGCTAAATTTAGTTTTGATTTGATGGGCTGTAAGGTTTAGACCTTTGCAAATCAACAAGTGCTTAGCTGAAATTCGAAGTGTGCATCTATGAGAAAAAAAAGATAAAATAGTTATAATTGTCTAGAAAACTAAATAGATTTAGAAAAATTTAGATTCCATATTAGGAAGAAATTCTGTACTGTGAGGGTGGTGAGGCATTGACACAGGTTGCCCAGAGAAGGGGTGGCTGTCCCATCCTCAGGAGTGTTGAGGATCAGGCTGGATGGAGCTTGGACCAATGTGGTTTAGCAGGAGGTGTCCCTGCCCATGGCAGGGGTTTGGAATGAGATGATCTTTCAGGACTATTCCAACCCAAACTATTCAGTGATTCTATGATTTGATTTAGACCCATTTAAGCAGTTAGTGGTAAACTTTCCCGAAGGTTTTCTAATTCAGCCACCAGGAGCAGCTGCTGAGGCAGGTCAGAGGCTCAGGCACCTCGGGGACTCGTGCCAGTGGGGCAAACAGCAGGAAACTGTCCAAGATGAAATGCAAAGTCAAAGAAAGGGAAAGAAATTGAAGCTGGTTTTTAATAAGTTTGTTATTCCTTTAAAATTGCAGTACGATGATTGTAATTTACCACTTGTGTCTGGGGGCTTGCACTGGACCCTACTGAAGTCAAGGACGAGTGTGGGGCTCTGAAAGGAGGACGCTGACCCATCTGCTGCACACACAACCACCTGAAACCTCTCCAGTACCGTGGGCTTGGGTGAGCACAGGACTTGTTTATGAAGCAATTTCTTTGCAATTAGAAGTTAAGAGCAGGTAGAAATGGTTAATATTATCTGTGTGGAAATAGGGGAGTACAAAACCTGGGAGAAATGTACCACTATTTTTAAAGTAGATGAAATGTGATTGCCTTTCCTGTAGGATGGTGGTTGCATAAAGCCTCCAGGTGCCTAAGTGCTATGCCAAGCACAGTGACATTCAAATATATTATGCTTTATTTCAGCGTGGTTTGTATGTAGCACTTAAAGCAAATGTGTCCATTTGAATAGAGTACTTTCCATCTGGCCTTTACACATTCCAAGATGCATCTGAACTGTCAGAAAAGAACATGATATTTTGGATATTAAAACATTTAGCTCTTATGGTGACATTTAATAGTAAAATGTTTAAGACTGTTCTATTACTGGTGAATAGCAAAAGATAAAAACTGAGCTCTGGCTGCTATGTGAGAGTGAGAATAATATTCACCTACAAGACATTTCCCTCTGTAATAGAAATATACTGTTTGTGTCAAATTCTTTTCCCAAACTTCTATCTTTCATCTTCTGGAATGAATATTTTTTTTTCTTTGTAGCCATTTGCTAAATTGTAGGAAGGTATTACAGTGGTTTTACACTAAGCGGTTTTGGATGGGATAAAATAACAGCAAAGAGGAAAACATTGCTGCAAATGGTCAATCTTGCTGTCAAATGTACGTATGTTTATGTTTATAATTTAAAATCTGGAGGTGAAAATGGACAAGTGCATTATTGTTTTCTTTGAAAAGGCTTTTTGGGAAATATCCCAAAATTTTTTTCTTTCTATTAAAATGAGATCATACCCTTTTTATAAGTTTCTCTACAATAACTTTGGGGGCACTCAGGACTAGCAGATGCTGTGTTGTTTCCTCTGTTTTCAATACCCTCATCAGCAAAAGTCTTCCTGGACAGAGTTGCTGGTTAACATCTCAGCAGTGAGTAACTCCCTGTGCCACCAGCACGTGAGGTCCTGGGGCTGTACCACTAAAGCCATGCTTGGAGCCGTGAGAGCACCTGCTTGAAGTGTTGAACACGAATCAGGTCAGGACAGACTTCACTGGAGGGAATGTACATTGTTGTGCATTGTTTCATGGTACATTATTTCTTTGCTTTCAAATGTACATCACTCTAATTTCCTAAATGGGTGAAGTTTTAATAAGTGCAGCACAAGGTGAGTATAAAAAGGGAAAAGAAAGTTACCAGGTTATTGGTTTTCCTTTTGAAAAGCTGTGGGCTGAAGCACTGCTTTTGCATGTAAGATACACAGATAAAGGAAATAAAGCATAATGTTAAAGCATATATTAGTGCAGTTAAAATAACTCATATGCATATTTATATATTCCAGCAGTCCAGAGCCCAGTTATGAGAAATGCCCATCATACAACTAGAATAGTAACAAGAATAAATTGACTGAATAAACTGGGAATACAAATGCAGACACCGGTTCTGATTAGGTGGTACGAATGGATTTTGTTTTGTGAAATGTCAGCTGAGTGCTCATCTGCCTCAAAAAAAGCAAAGAAATTGTTAGGAATTGCTAAGAAATAAGCAAAGCACACAATGCCAGACTTAGTATGATCTGTGTCCGTGGTGAGCTGCATCTGAAATACCGTGTGCAGGTCTGATCCCTCAGCTCAGAAAAGATGCAGTAAAAGTGGAAAACATGCAGAAAACAGTGACATGGAAAACTAAAGTTATGGAAGAGCTTTGGTATGAAGAATAAATGAATATATTAGGTCCTTGGAAAAGATATGATGTGGGGAATAGGATAGAAAACTGTGAAGTCTGACATGGCCCAGAAAGGGTGAACAGGGCAATGTTCAAACACATTGCCTTGGTGTTTTTAAGCACATCATACATAACTTGCTGAGAGACTGTTCTGGAAAGTATTCCAATATCTTTCCCATATACTACCAGACAAATGCAGTTGGTAGCTATTAGAGATAGGAGAAGGACTTTTGATCTCATATGGTAGATCTTTTTGTGCATAAAATGTCAAAACAGATGAATGTCAGCCAGCTGATTTTTTTTGCCTCGTTTCATCCAGCTGTTCATCCTGAGGTCAGAATGCTATTCCAACTACTCCATCTTTCCTATTATTGTGAAAATTATTTGGTTTGAACAGTGATTTTGTAATGTCAAGGCAATGATGTGTTTTTAACTCGAGCAGAAAGCTTGACTTCTACTATTCTAGACTTCACCTTCTCTGCGAAAATACTAGGCAAAGCCTATAAAATATCCCGGAGTTTTACTGCCTTCACATAGCTAAGAAAATGTTTCTAAAGTAGCATGAATTTATCTTCCGTGGGAATGTTGAGTTTCTTCTATGACTACTGAAAAAACCAGAAAGACGCTAGTCCTTAGCTGACAACCTAATTCAAAATGGTTTAAAATAATTATCATAATTATCTATTGAATAGAGACTTTGACTTTTTAATTGTACAGTTTTAGTAACCAGACACTCCCTATCAAAGGGTCTTGGAAATGGGGTGGGGGAAGGATGACCAGAAATTTGGCTTAAATTCTTGTCTCTCTTCAGTCTTCAGATCTAAAGGAGGAAAATGATTAGTTGTCCTATAGGGTGACTAAAACCATTAGCAAATATTTCAGAACACCAGCCTGTGTTACATGTGTCACTTGTAATAAATCAGCCAAAATGTCAGAAACCTTCTGAAAGCAACTCTGTTTGGAATTGGTTTGCATTATTGCAGTACTAGGTTTTCATTCCATTGGCATACTGAGCTGAAAGTGTAAAGCTCTGTAAGTGTTCTGATGCTCCTGCAGAGCATGTTGGCAGGTGATATGTGCTGTCCCATAAAACTGCTGGAATTATACTGTAGTAATGCATCGGGTTTTATGGCATGTATCCTTTTAAATGGCACTCAGAGTGAAAATTAGGTATTTAGCAACCTCCCTTATCATCAGAGGAATTCTTGGCTGAATTTACTCCATAAAAGCCACAGAGCATCTTCTCCAAGAGAAAATGTGGGAGAATCCAGTGGACTAGAGTAGGTCTTATGTCCCCTATTCATATTTTTATTTTTGTGGGGGTGATGTCACCTATTTCCAAAACTCTGTCTCCAAAATGCTACTCTAAAATGAAGCTTTTAAAGCTGGCCTCTTTGGCAGACCAGCCTTAACATTAGGCCACTAATGTGCCTGCCTTTGTGCAGGAAGGTGAAAGGGCTCTGAATGCTGAGAGGCTGAGCAGCTGTAAGAAAGGACAGGGGAATGATAAGCAGAGCCTTGAGGAACTGCTTCATCTCACCTCATCTGCCGAGTAGGTAGTTGCTGTCAGAAGTAAAAGAATTAAGAATCTATAATCCTTATTGCACCAAAGCAAGATGAGCAAAAGCTTCTACTTCTTACAGACAACAAAGATGTCAATAGTGAATGGTGTGACCTAAATGGAAATTTCTAACAGCATCCAAACATATGTCAGTTTAGATGCCTGAATACAAGTCAGTTACACTGGCATCTAGCTAAGTTCTTCTAAAAGGTGTGAGATGAGATCAGATGGTCCCCAGGGGTCTCTTCCAGCCTGTGGTCCTGTGGGTCCATGACTGCCAATGACAGAATAGAGGGAGAGGACTTCCAACTAAATCGTAACAGGGAGACTGAGGGGCTTGTCCAAAGGGATAAGAATGTTACAGATAAAGAATGTGTGATGATTTACATTAGAAGAGAAATTAATTTTCAGGATGGTGGGTTTTTTACCCCGTAAGTACTCTGAGCCTTATTTTGAATCTGCACAACTGGAAAAAAAAAAAAGAATATTGTCTCACAAGATGAATACCACTCAGAAAAGTATTTATTATCTTAGAATGTTTCCAAACATTCTTATTAGACAAAGGTCACATCCCCTCAAGCCCCACAGGTACTAAAACTTTCTACCAGTGGGCTGTTTATTTTACCTCAGTGAATTTTGATATCAAATGGGAAGGTAACAACTATCAATGGTTTCTGAGTCTATTGACATTTTTGCTCACTTGCCAAGGATGCTGCATTGAAGCCTGAAGATTTTCCAAATGTTGGTCTCATCTGAGCTTTCATCCCTTACTCAATTTTGCTGCCTACTGTTCTTTACTGTCTTGACAAGACTTGGTACAAGTGTGTTGGCATTGTAAGCTGCTGATAGCTGAGGTTATGACAGGCCTTAATCCAAGAAATTATCATCATTTTTCAGCCTCATCTGTCATGATGAATCAGCTGCATCTGACATGGGAAGAGACACCCACGGCTGGAGGTACAATGGGTGCTCTTCACACCGCTGGCCACGCTCCAGGGTGCAGCCCACAGGTGTGCAGAGGGGCTTGGGATGAAGCAGAGGAGGGAGCAGACAGGCTCATTATTGAGTCAGGTGTCACAGGCAGTGACAAGAGACAAATAAAGGATGTTTGTGTATCATGTCATCAAGCCCTGAGACACAGAATGATGTTGGTAATAAAGTATTTCATCCTAAGGACTCTCCAGAGAGATTTTCGGTAATACCAGTAATTGAAGAAAACATCTCATCTTGCAAGATAGTAAAAGGCAGAGGGAGATTTATATTTCAAGGTAGATTTATGTTGCAAGGTAAGGCTTATACTGATGGGCTTACTAAACATACACAGAGCAGCCGTGTGTCCATATGTAAATATTCATGTGTACACGAGCCTGGTCTTTGAGGGAAGGCCATTCTGTGGTCAGACTTGCTTTCAGCTTCCCAGTTCTAGGAGCTACTCAGTGCTTTTCTATCTCCAGGTATAAAATAGAGGTCAAACCCAGACTTTTTTTGTGCCAAATAACCTTATGTCCTTTAGAAGGGGCATTTCAGAAATGTGCAAACAGGCGAAAAATGATAGGGCCCAAGGTAATAGTAACTTTTCTTGTGCATTTTGTGACGTGTTTCCAGCAGTACTCGGATCACTCTGCAGCAGTGCTGGGGGCTTTACACCCCCACAAAGCCTTGCTTGGGAATCCCTGCAAAGCACATCTCAGCTGAGATGCCTCTAACTCCTGTCTGCTCTATGCACAGAGCATGAGAGACCAGATGTGAAAGAGAGTGAAATAAATGATGCAAATACTTTTGTATTGTGCAGTGAAAGGCCAGTTAAGATATTAACTTATCAGAGGGATGTCAAGAAAAGGTGTGATTAATGATAGCTAATTCAGGGAATTCATTGCTTTAACAATGGGCATAATTCTATTGTTTTACAGAGGCATTCTCAGTTGTCTAATAAATAACCAAATGTATTGTGAAAACCCTTCTGCTGTTATATATTTCATATAGCAAGTTCGGTTTTGTATTTAAGATATTAGATAGGTATTTGCAAGTAATTTTTAAGGTAGTAGAACAATTGGGGTTTTTAGACTATGTGTTGTATATAGAAATGGAGTCAATTTTACTCTTTCCCACAGAAATGTTTTCAAATGTGATGACTTCAGTCGAATGAATCTGGCCTTAAGCAAGGGTAAGCAAGATCACAATCTGTCCCTGGTTACAATAGATTAGATATTATCAAATAAATATATCATTTTTGTAAGCAGAAAGAGCTTTTTCAAAATTAGAGACTTTGTTTCTTATTTTGAAATATAATTGGTTTTGAAAACAGAATGATCCCAGCTACAAAAATCTCTGAATCTGTAATAAAAATTAATTTTCACTTTGGAGAATTACTAGAATGAACGTTATAAAACAATTTTAAAGAGGATTTTCCCCTTACCTTCACATGTAATTCCATCACCCCTGTATCCGGTGGGACAAGGGCCACATTTAAGTCCTCCATCTTCAGCTGGCTCGCACTGCACACCAGTAAAGCACAGCATATTAGCACACATGACTCTGCGGTGCACCCCACCACCGGTTTGGGGCAGTTCCACATGATCCATTGCTTTGTTGAACAACTTTCTGGCTGCTGTGGTCTGTGTTGGAAGCCTTTCTCTGGGAGCAGACCCTGCTGGGACTCTCCAGGAAGCTGGATCAAGGGAGGAACCATGGAAGGGGGAGGGGAGGTGTGTTGCCAAAGGTGATGCTCTTAGCTGCTCTCTTGGGTAGTCTTGGGATGGTTTAGTTCTCAAAACTGCGACTCGACCAGGCCATTTCCTGGGAGAATAGCCATGCTTGGAATGAGTTTGCTGAACAGCAGGTGGCCTTGCAGAGAATGAACTGGCATTTGTGGTGCGATGAGAAGGAACAGTCCTTGTGTTGGCTGCTTTGTGCTCTTTGAAATGCAGAAGGGTTTGGGATGTCATGCTGGCAGCTGGGGCTCTGGGGTCTGGCTCCTCATGCAGAAGGGAGGTGTGTGTATCACCTCTTTTTTCAAGAAAAAATTGTTTCTCAGATGCTGCGAACTCCATATCAGGTTTCTTTGTTGGCGATGTCTGAGCTTGGGAAGT
>JAOXXN010000102.1:33922174-33937830 GCA_026770055.1 Myrmophylax atrothorax
GCTGCAACACCCCCCCATTAGGATATATTCATTTTCTTTGTGCCAAGAATATGACCAATGATACTGCATCGTTTGATTTAATAGAGCTGCCTCTTCCAGCAAAAAGGTAACAGAAATTTTATACAAACAAGAAATGTGCCCAGAGAAGCCTGGACAGATTTAAATTCCTTACACTTTCCTCTTCATTGCAATGCCAGCAGAGTTAAGGGACTTTTGATCCTACTAATACATTTTTTTTAATGGATTTTTGTCTCTGATAGGAGAATCTGTTTTTTAAAAAAATAATAATTTCTCTTTATATATGGAATTCGATACTGGGTTTCCTTAAGACTGTTCTGATGTACATCAAGAAAAATTGCAGCCAAGTCTGGTCAATGTAAAGTGGTACAAACTACTGATATAAGCAGGTAAAATATGTAAGTGAGAACAGAATGAGGCCCTGCATTGTTGGCAGAGCAGGTAAATATAGCTCAAGAACTTATTTGTGGATTTACATCACTTGCAGTAAGTCAAGCACTTCAAAAGATGAATACCCATCACATATCAGTGCTGTGGAAATGGTACTTTTTTTGTTTATAAATCAAAACTGAAGGACTTTTTGGGTGCAGCTCATCAAACATTGACTTAGGAAAAAATTTTCTTCTGGCATATTTTTCTCCTCAGTATCCTACAAAGGCAGTTGGGTAATTTTTGTGGTTTCAGTATGAAGAAATACTTATCCTTTAATCCTTAAATCACTGCAATTGAGTATAATTTCATGTCAAAAGCAGCCAATAAAAGTACAAAATAGGGATTAGCAGTAGTATTTTTAGATTAAAATTACTAGAGTTGGAAAGAAGTGGAACACAATCTCAGTACCTTCCCAAGCACTGTGGCAAGCTGAAGAGGATTTGTTCTGTTTCATTTGAACACTGATAGCCTAAGTTACAAGGGAGAGAAGTTATTATTCTAACAGGGAGGATTTCAAAGTAATCATAATCCACAACTGTACATAAGTTTAATTGAAAGCTAATTCTTTTTTGTCTGATATCTTTTAATCATCAATGCTATACAATCCTTCTGCTTCAACCAGGAAAGCACATGGGAAGGAAAGTTAAACCGATCATCTTGACCATAAATTAGGACACACACACAGCTGCAGCAATTGCGTTCATTTCTAAGTATTAAACCAAATGACTACTCTCATTTAACCTTGAGGCACAAGATTCTCATTGTTTATATTGTGATATAATTCACAGGAGTGAATATAAGCTTCTGACAGAACAAAAAAGAATTCCTCTCCAATCCCTTCCCAAGGTGCTCAAGCTGGTTGAATGGCAACATTTCACCATGAAGTTCTGACTCAGTTTGCATATTTGAGAGAAAAATGTAAAACAGCCCCCCAGCCTCTGATATACGGTTCACTTTTGAAAGAAGAATGTACTAGTTTCAGATCCTGATACTTGGGATATTTCTTAAATCCTGCCTGGAGTTGTATATGACTGGTATGAATCACAATAAATGGCAGCTCTTGTCTGCATTTCCCTTTTTAGAACATAGACAAATTTATTGGTTAATGTTTATATAAGCACAATGTAAGTGTGCCTGATTTACTGTACCAATACCTACAGCTGAAGAATATCTGTTCCACTCAACAGCATTTAAAGACCTTTGGGGTGTACAATGTGTATCCCATTATCCCATTAACGACAAGGCGCAGCTTTGGGCAATAACAGAAAAGTTATTTATATGCACAATGATTTTTTTTTTTCCTCAACCACTTTTACAGCTTCCCCGAGTTATAGAAGAGTCAATAGCTGACTTAGTGATTCTGGCAGACTAAGTAATGCTTTGTACATACTCACTGCCAGAGAAAGAAAAATATTGAGTTTATTTTTGTGACCTTTAGATTCAGAGAACTGGTTAAATCAATTTATAGTTCAAAGAGATTGGATGATACTTACGTTAAGCAGTAAAATTGCTTCCACTTTGAAAGAGTGTGTTAAAATACAACACCAAGGTAACACTCATTGACTTGGATACAGAATGGGGAATGAGGTGGGTTGGTCAAGTGTAGGAGGTCAGGGAACAATTTGACAGGTTTCAAGACAGTCTGTCTTAAACACTTAAGAAAAAGATTTAGAAGAAAACCAAGGAATCTGAGCTAGCAACTGCTGTTATTAAGGAATAAACATGAGCTCTCCTAGTAAATCACTCTGTGTAGTAAAAAGAGAACAACTATGCAGATTGTCCCTAGAGAACTAAACATTGAATTATGAGAATATCATGGAGAGAGAGCAGGACTGGATGACTGATGAGTGGTTGCTATGCCACTGACACTTTCTGCCTGAGGTCAAGACCCAGGTTTTCTTTTATCAAGCAGAAGACCTATTCTAATCATGGGCCTTCAGAGACTAATGGGACCAGCTGAGTTTCAAAGCTCCCTAAGGAAGATTATTGCCTGGCTATGAACAATACTATTGAAATGCTTTATCTGTTGCCTTCAGTTGTTGGTACAGTTGTTCTTGCATTATTTGTTTATCATCATCTTCACAGGTCACCTTGCAGAACAGATGCATTGCAGCAAAAGAATTAGGTAAAAAAGAAAGAAGAGTGATACTGCATGTGTCATGTTCTGATCTTACTGAGGAGGAAACGTGTTCTGAAGTCCTCTGCCAGTGCTGTGGCAGAAATACAGATGTGGTGATTCATACCACTGAGCAAGTCCTGTTGGGAAGAACTGCCCTTAGTAGCAAATGAGGTGGTTAATCTACCGAGTTTCAACTCATAGAGCCAGAGATTCCTGAAATAAAACCTGCCAGCTGCTCATCAGGTAAGAGTGAAATAACACAGCCTTCAGTGCTGGATTACAGAGCACAGTGTGTTGTAATGCCATACTAGCACATACTTTCTTACAGCCTTTGCAAGCAAAACATCTTTAAAATTCTAAAAAGATTGCAAGTACCTGCTCTGGGGACTTTGGTACAGGTTCGGCCGTTCCCAAAAAGCCCTGCTGGGCATCGGCCGCAGACGTAGCCAACGTAAGGAGGTTTGCGGTCAAAGCACAGCACTCCAGGGAAACAGGGCCTGTTGGCACAGGTGGGAGCGTGTGGCACTGGGGCTGTGTGGCCAACTAGAAGTAAAAAGGAGAGCTTGATCACATTATTAATTTCTCAAATGAAATGCACACATAAAATTTAGCAGTGTCTGCCTGAGCCCAGCTAAAGCTTTATAACTGTTTTTATTCTTTTAAAGTCTAATTAATGCAAAATGTTCCCAAACCTTCAGCCAAACATGAGAATGTCCTGTGGGCACAGTGTAACAGAACAGCTGTTTCTCATTAAAGTAAGATTTATTAGTCCTCTAATTACGTGTTTTCAAGTTTATTACTCAAAGTTGTTTGGCATTTATCATGTACAATATAGAAACTGTAATTTTCAGCATAAGTGAAAGATTAACTGAGTGAGAAGTGTTATTATTTGACATCTTTTTGGGCTTTTATAATTGGAAGGTAATTATCAAACCTTTCAGCACCTATACCCTACTTTTAAAATTACACTGTCAAGTGCATATGTTTCTGATCTAGAAATCATCCCTAATGCATCAAACCTTGTATTACAAAACCCTGCTTTAATTATCTTAGAATTATGTGCAAAATTTAACACTCTAGTAGTATATAATATTTTATCACTTATGATGTCACTGACTAGCAAGTGTATATGAACTGCCTGTGAAGTATTTAACACTGTCAAGACATAGAACAGATGATGAATACAATCCTGATGATGGTTGTAGATCTTTTCGAATTGCCTCCAATGAGGTCTCCATCATCATTCACAAGTGTTTTCTGCATTATTCTTGCACCTTACCTACAGCACTATGACACAGAACACCTGGAAGAGGCAAGGTCTGGTTAGGTGTTGACTGGCCTGGTACAGATATTAAAAAAAAGAAGGTAAGAAAATAAATCTTTTAATTTACATATGCCTCTACACAACAGGTATGCCCAGTCTCAATTATTTTGCTACCTGCTTTCACTAGAAAATGAATTAAACATGTGACACTCATTAGAACAGGGCCAACATAACTATTGTGCAGGTGCACACCCATGTAGGGAGTGCTGTAGTGCTCCACCTCTGGGAAAAGCTACTGCCACAGTCAAGTTCATACATCAAGATGATCTTCACTTATGCTCCTAACTCAGTATTAATTCAGTATCTTCTTGTTAAATACTAAATAAAACATCAGCATCACTTGGCTATGGCAAGCTGGCATAAGCTGTCACCCTTACCATCTTGCTTGCCATTGACCAGTAAAATTTGGAGTGGTTTTGGTCTACCTCAGAAGTGATGCAATTTCTAATTAAGCCTGACCACTTTGGCTCCTATGGCTGTAATGCCTCCCTTCCATCTAAAACTGTTTAGCAGCAATCCAAAGTCTGGTGTACTAAGAGGGTTTTCATTTTTAACTCCAATTTTCTATGTTGTATTATAAACAGCTAGTCTTTATTTATTGCTGAAATGGGAAAATGTATGATTTCTGAATACAGAAACTGCTTTCATATCCTTGTGTACCTACCATGTGTATCACTTTTGTTCAAATTCTTAATTACAGGAGAATCCTTTGTCTCTAAGGATTGCAGTGGCTGCTTAACCTCGGTCCTGTTCAATTCACCTTTGCCATTGCTTAAAAGTTTTGTAAGATCAGCAGCAAGCACAGCTGTGAAAAGACATCAGGGAGACAAGGAAACAAGGTGTTAGAGCTTAGCTGTGATTGATGATAAAAAGCAACAGCAAATCAGGTAACCTGGCATAAGTTTACTCTGGAAGCCAACCATCAAGCAAATAAAGGCAAATCAGGTGAGTCAGCTGCTGACATGCAGCAAAGCTTCAACACAAATATAGGAAAAATTATTATGCCCAAGCTCACTGAACTTTGCTTATCTGGGAGACTTACTTAATATGCACAGTGATCTTTTATTGAGCTCAGGGTACTTAGAAAGCCTCAGGTCAACCAGGATTTGACAGCACTGTTACTTGGATGAGGATGCTGCAGTGCAGGCTGGGACTTGTTCCTGCCTCTCCTTGAAAGCCTCTGCCTGAAAATACATCGTGTGTTTGTGGGCTTCAGTTAGTTTAGCTGCAAACTTTGTATGTGTCAAAATACCTGTACAAAGTAAATGTGGACGTAATGAAGAAAAATGATTGGTAGAGGTGCTCAAAAATGTTTTTTTTTCTCCATAATTCTTAAGGTAATTTCTTGAATGCATTAGGGATAAAGTCTATGTGGATAGTCTTGCAAGTTAAACAACTCTTGCCCTGGGTCTCTTGAATATTCTCTGCTCTTAGTAAAGCCTGAGACTCTGACTCTTTATATGTAATTAAACAATGCAATGAGCTGTTTCTCACTTTAAGAGTTATAAAATTCCTTCAGTTTTCTCTTCCTTCCTCCCAGAAGCCTTTATATTTGCTTAAGCAAGGGGAGTATGAACAGGAATTTTAAGTCTGTGTACCAGAACTAGAAATGATTTTTATCCTAATTGGATGGACAAGGAAGCCCTCAGGCTTATTCCTTCTAATAAATGTGCATTTCAGAAATAGATACTTTTTTCTGTAATTAGAAAATGTAAAGTAAGAAATTACTTTTTAAAATTTATCAAATGCACATTATTTTGTGTATCCTTCCTACACTGGTCAAGTTACTCACAGAAATATGCATTAGTGAAACAGATGCAAAATCATGTTGAAATAACCTACGGGGCCAAACAATGTGGCAAAGAAAACATTCTATACAGTCATTTGGCAATGTGACTGAAGGGATATTTGGTAAATCTGGCAAAGGCAGTCCTGTTCGTGCCAGGGTCCTGTAGTTACAACTCAGTAATTTTCAATGGATATTTTTCATTTCAGTGGTCAGTACGAGAACATGCTAGTATCTGCACAGTAAATATCTGTATCTTTTGCTTCTTCACTTTCTTTGGAAATACAAACAAACAAATATGAAAGACTTCAAGTGTGGTTTTCTCTCCTTCTGGACAACCCCCCCTAAAAAGTATTATTTTTGGAAAAGATTTGTGTCTCTATGACTGAAAAAAACAGAGTATGTAAGTCACATCATGTGCACTGGGAAACACAAAGTGACTGTAGTCTCCCTACTAAAGAGTCTGTTGCTCCAAAAGCAAATATGGAGCAGATCTAAAATTTGTCCTGTCTGTTTTCCTCACTAGTTGGGATTTGTGGAATGACTTCATGCCAGGCATCTGTGGGCTGTGTCCTCCAATGAAAGCACCTCGGAAACCGAGATGAAAGGATAGGGAGGATTGGCACAAGGACCTTCTTTCTCTTACCCTCCATCCAGCAGTCACCCAAAGCAAAATCAAACTCAGGGGTGCTCCCCAGGTACTTGTTAGTGGATGGTAAATTTAGGACTGAAATGGTGGAGCACAACTGGAATGTCCTTGGCCAATTATCTAGCTGGCATCTGGAAAGTACTTTTTTGTATGCTATGGGGTTCATTGTAACCAAAATGAAAAATAGCAGAGACCAATTTGCAAGTATCCATTTTAATATAACATGACAATAGCCTGTTTTGTGCATTTCAAGGTCTGTACTCGAAATGAGTGGCAAAGTACTTATTAAGGATAATAGTAGTAGAATTGAACCCATCTATTAAAATAAATCATGTAAAACACTTACATTTGCAAGTTTTACCATTTCCCTCCATCCCACTGGGGCAAATTCCACATGCATAAGATCCAAAGGTATTCATACAAGACACTCCAGGAAAACAAAGACTCTCTTCACATTCATTCCTGTCTTCCTGACAAGTAAGCCCTGTGGCAAAACAAAGGGGAAGTTAATAATCAGGCAAGATTCCCTGTTTATACTTCAGCTCAAATGTTGTAGCAGATGAAGGCTCACTTCTCAGCTGTAAACTCATTACAGGGCTTGTCACCCTTGTTCCAGCCAAATTCCCCACTGTCTCACTTAAACCTGCTTTTATCACACTGTTTATTACTGTTGTTACTGGCACCAGAGGTGCTGAGCTTGAGACTGCTGCTCGTAGAAAAATGTGCATGTTAAATAAAAATGCACATAAATAAAATTATTATTTCCCCTGCATTTCATATCTTTGCTGCTGCTTTTGTTGTCTTGTTTGTCATATACTAAAGAAGCCAATGAATGTCACCATTTTGGCTTTAAGATATAAAGAGCCACATACTGACCTACTGTGCTTTCCATTTCTCTATGAACCTCACATAACTAGTAGATTATTGTGAACCAGTCTGATAGAGTCTGGCTGAAGATAAACCTTACAAAATGATCAGATTTTTTTTTTAATCAAGTTTTTCTATTTAAAATTAAGATCTGAACAAACATTCTGAAAATGTCACTGAGCCAGAGTACTGGTGTTCAGAAGATGAACTACCACAGCATCTGAACCCAAAACAATGTCTTGACTTTTGATGATTTTGAAAATAGGGTTTTAAAAATCCCTTGAAACAATTGATATTCAAATTCACAGCTTTGGATGATTTAACAAATACCTTTAAGGGGAAGGTGACCCAAAAGTTAAAACGACTATCTGAACAGCAAATGATGCAGAGTAATCACATATAATGCTGTTAAAAACTCCCTCAGGCTTCAGGTGTGCGTGCTGCTGTCTGCACTTGAGCAAACTTTCCTGGCTGTTGCTGGTTACAGGAGATGCAGCCCTGGTAGCAGGTCATAAACTAGCCCTGATCACTTCTACTAAGGCATGTCCTTTGTCCCAGTAGGAATACACAAGGACATTGTGACAACTTCTGGAAAGTCCAGGTACCTGCCTCAAGACATACCACAGGGTACAGAAAGGTTTGCTCCATGTCAGCAATCCAGATTTATCATGAAAAAGAGGTCTGAGGATTAAAGAATGTTTTTTTTTTTAATTCAAAAAAGAAATTTGTCACGGTGCAGTGAATTACAGGATGATATACAGAACATTGTTATTCATGTCCTACAACATAATCTCTCATTGCTTTCAGACAGCTTTCACTACTCCTTTCAAATTAAAATAGCATCTCCATGTAGAAAAAACTCAAATTAGTGTCTCTTTATTGACTGAGCTGCCTAGAAAAACCAGTGCTATCACCTTCCCATGCCAGCTTTGTCTTCAGGAAAAAAAGAACAATAGCACAAAAGTCACATCCCCTTTCCTGTGCCATCTGAAACTAAAATGTTGTTTCTCACCATTCTTGCTCTTTTCATTGAAGGTGGACATCATGTAGTATTGTAGGGCTTGACTGAATTTTTTTCCTCTCATGTTACATTTTGTATGACTATTCATATTTTATTATTTAATTAGCACAGACTATTCATATTTTATTATTTAATTGGCATCAGGCTGCATTTATCTGATATTGATTTCTCATGATGCATTGGGAAATTATTAGACATTACATTATGGAAAACACTGAATGAGTTACCCTCTGATTAGATTAGTAATTATTTTCTTCCTCTGAGTATGATGTAAAGACTAAACACGATACCATAAAAAATGAGAATAGGAAAGAAGTTCCTGGTTTCAGTAACAACCATCACTTCTCCCTCAGTCCCCTCTCCTCCCTCCTACATCCTCTGTTTTTGCTGCAAAGGGCTGCCTTTCAAATCTCAAAGATGACAGAATTACAAAAAGCAAAGGAACACCTCAACTAACAGAGAATTTTTAAATTCAGCCACTTGACTGATTTTTGTGATGTAAAGGGGAAACTATGCAAGCACACCTATTCACTCACAGATATTTGATTTTAACGTGTGTCTGATCAATTTGGCCATAATGATAATCCAGATGAGTCCAAGGGCAAATGTTTGCAAACTAAAACTCTGCTGAAGAAGCAGCAGAAATGAACAGAAAACTGTCTGCACTGAGAAGTGTCAGTTGTTCTCTTTGCATGACCTCCAGTGCAATGTAACACAGGGGAGTCTCAATTCTCTGGGCGCTGCTACAGTACAAATAAAAATAATAGGAAAAGAAGTTCTTCATGTTGCAAGGTTGAACCATCTGTGTGCCAGCAGTATTTCTCCATCTCTATATGGGAAGTAGCCTGAGAAGATGAAGTCCTTTCATGCCTTGAGAGGAGCTGACCGCCTACAGATGCAAAGAAAGAGTTTTTGACTGTGTTCCCATTAAGTTGACTCTAAAGGAACAGAAAATCTCATTTAGGGGCTCTATGGTTATTAGAAACCATGAACAAATCCTAGGGTGTTCTTTAGTTTCCTGAGAAGTCAAACAAAATTATTCCATCTTCCTCCCCACCCACCTTTGTACTAATCACTGGTATATGTTGAAGGAAAGAATAATTTTTTGATGGAGATGGATTTCAAGGACGATTTCTGTTCAGGTGGGTGATGTTCTTGCATCCTGTGGCCAAAGGAATAAACAACACGTATTCTCGTTACCTTGTTAACAATGAAGATGAAAAATGAATGAGCTTTGAGCACTCAGAGATAGAGAAAATCAAAGCAGCAGAAATTCTGGACTCAGATTTTCCAATGGCTTTTCTCCCTGCCTTGTTCCTATTCCAACCTTCTACCCTTACACTGCCTGAGACACGCTGATTCCCTGAATTGCTTCTCCCCTTGCAGGGTGTTTGGGAAGTTCTCACAAGACTTTTTGTTTCTACTGCCTGTTCCCTGTCATTTGTAAGGACTTGATGGGGAAGTGGTGTTGTCACTTGAGCTGTATGACATTGCCTTCTCATTTGATTATTGATGGTTTTCTGGGGAATTGAGGCATAAACACAGCATCAAGGATGAGCTTTTATTGTTGTCACAGAACCTGCCCTCAAGTAAAATCATCGGTTTCCCAGCTGGCTCTCAACTCCACTTGCTTATAATTTTCTACCTGCTATTAAAACTTTAAGATGTATTCTTTTTTCATTCAATCATAATTTTTTTTTCTGTTGTTGCTTGTGTTTTAGCATTCTGTGAAGAACAGAGAAGAATAGCAAAACAACTGCACTTTTATTTAACTTGCAAAAACTAAGGGTGTAGGAAATCCTTGTGTTTCTCTGGCCCTCAAGGTATCCTGTGCCCTTGTGTCTCCCATCAAAATATCCAGTGATGTTATTAATTTATAGAATTATATTGCTTTTTATTAATTAAATCCAACTCCTTACAGGCAATCAATACTTGTCCTCAATGTGTATCTTCAGTCTTTTATCAAATACACCCCAGAATGTTCCCAAATTTCCCTGTACTCACAGGAATATTATTTCTAGGGGGATTTAAGACATTCTGCATGTTTGATTGGTTTAGGGATTTTTATATTTTGATCAAACTTCCATTTTATAACTCTATTCCATGAGCCTAGGCTTGTGTACTCTTACATCAGTGGGATCTCTGGTGCCATAAGGATTTTTGGCAGCAGCAGGCTTTGGCTGTTTGGTAGCATTACCTGGAGTCAGTACTGATTAGGTGTCACAGATTTTTTAGGCCATTTTTCTAGACTTCACTTCTGAATGAATTTTATTTTTCATTTCCTATGGCATTTTATAGTAATGAAATCTGGGCTTGCAGTCCCACATGACCAAAACAAAGGGTTCTCAAACTGCTGACAGGCAGAAAAAATACCTTTCCAATTGGGTAAAATCTGTTCACTGCTTTTGTTTAAAATTGAGTTTCTCCTGTATACATGCATTATAAACAGTAATAATCATGTGCATTGGATGTTGCTTCTTGATTTTTCAAACCTGTAGCACTGACAGCAGTGAACATTATGGGCCTTATGAACGTGAACAGAGAAGGGTGTTTGACAGGTTCAAGGACTGAAATCTGAGTTCTGCTTAAGGTGATTTTTTTCTCACTCTGTTTTTGTAATGGTTCTGATCTAAGAGATGTTCTATCAGTTTCTGTTGGCATCTTTTTCTTGTGGGAGAATAATTTGACTCTGATAAGAGTGGATGATAGAACAGTGTCTGTACCTTTCCCATGACTTCACAGCCTCTTAGGTGAGTGGGTTTTATAATTGGCCCTTTCCAAAACCAAACCAGATTTAGAAACCCTGTTCAAGTCCTGTATGTTCAGATTTGCCTTGTATCCCTGAATAACTAAACTGAAAATGAAAAGACAAAAGCTTCCATGAAACTCCAGGAGAAGCACATTTAGGCTGCTGTGAAAATCAGTTATGCTGGAAGTGAGGGACATGAAGAGCAGCTGGAGTGTGGATCCCGGCTTGAGGAGGAGGTGGGCACTCTGATGCCCAGCAGTGACTCAGCTAAGCCCAGTTCTAGAAGATTGTTGCACCAGAAAGTCTAAAGGCTGCTTTAATTCCAGTCTGCAGAGCACAGGGAATCCTTGTGGGTTTTTGTCTGTGTGAATCACGCCCTGAGTGCAGTGAGGCTGTGTCTATAAATTGCATGATAGGTACAGACATGTTCTTTCCTCATCTGTGCCATCTATTCAACACTTCCCTTTCTCCTCACACTTCAGATCTTTACTCCATTCCTGTTTCCACTGTATGTCTTGTGTCCACCTCTTGGGCCTCACTACATTTTGTTCTCCAACTTCTCCTCTGGGTGCTTTTCAGTCTGCTTTCAGGAAAGAATAGTTTTTGTTTTGTTGAGTGATTGTGCCTCTTCCTTTCATCTCTTAAAATCATTTTGGCCAGCTTTTCTAATTTCATCTGGGATAGAGTTCCAAAACCAGGGCACCAGCTCTATAGAGTTTGAAGGTTTAGATCCATTTTTATCATTATGTCTGGCAAACAATTGGGCTTGTGATTTTCTAATGGTTAAATTTAATGAAGCTTCGAGCAGGACTAAAGGACAATTTATTTTTGCATGTTTTTTGTACCTACTTCTCCCTCCTAGACCTAGAAAAATCATTCATTTTTAATTCTTTCATCGACTTTATTAAGTCAAATCTTGTGGAGTGCAAAAGGGTCCTGGATCTTTCACTTTTCCACTCAGTCTTCTCCTACTTCATCTCATGGATGGACACATCCATGAGAAATAAGCAGGAAGCAACTGAGATCAGGGGCATTCACAGCCTCTTTGAGTGATCATTTCAGGACCTTTCCTTACCATTAGGCAGCTGCTTTTGCACATTTTCTTTATGTCTAAAGCTAAGCCATAGGAGCAGAAGAGGCTTCTGTCAGTCCATTCGACAGGTGCTTGTGGTCATGTTGCACTGACAAAATCCTGTGGCACAACATGTCTGTAGTTAAATCAGAGAGAGAAACAGTGAGGTGTTACCTCCCAAACCAGGGGGACATTTACAAAAGTAGCTGTCCACGCTGTCCACACAGGTCCCGCTGCCACAGGGGTTGGATTTGCAGTCCTTAATGTCTTCCTGGCAAAATTCTCCATCAAATCCATTTGGACACAAGCACAGGTATTCACCGAGGCCTGGAGGGTATTTGATATTAGTAACACACGTGCCACCATTGAGGCAGCTACAGGGCTTCACTCCAACCTGAGGAAGGCAAAAGATTCCTCTGAATAGCCACAGCTGGGAGGTATTTTGTTACCCTCCAGGAAGGGAGAGATTTGCTCTGCAAACATGTTACCCCATATTATGAAAACTTACTTCTAACCAATTTCCTTTGTCTAGATACATGTTCTTATACTCAGAATACTTATTTATTTGACTGAAAGCTCAACTTCAAAGGGATTTCTTTTTTCAACATTTAGGGGCACATTCTAACTTCTTAGAAGAGGAAAAACAAAACACCTTATTTGCTGTAACAGCAGTTTTCACATGGTGTCTGAGGGCAGAATTTGTTCCTTATTCTTCAAAGAAGAAATGAAAACTCTTTTCTCTTTCCCCGCCTGCCCTTCTCGCTCTTTCACATTACACATGGCTCCTGGGCAGGAACATGACTGTGGAGTTCCTTGGCTGGTCTCTCTCTTCAGGGAAGGGAGATCCATAGTTGTATTTTCTGTATGTACAAGAACTGCATTTCAATGAATTCAAAGCTCTGTATTATCTCACCTAGATAACATAGGTCTGGTTTGAAATGTTTCCATTAAAGCTGTATCTAGGCTCCAGTTTGCCCTTTGCTGTGTGGGCTCAGCAGATTGGTGTTTGTGGGTTTGAATGAGTAAAAATAGGAATCTTTAGGAAAAAAATCTTTTCTTCACAAAACTGCTTTATGGCAGGAATCTGCTTCCTGCTTTATTAGCTCATCCGATCACAGGATTAATGTTAGCCTATACAATAAAGACAAAGCAATGCACAAGCTCTGCCAAGGAACTTAGAGTGTGGAGTAATGACATAAGAGCAAGACATCCTCTAAAAATATCATTGAGAATGAGTTATAATCTCCCTTTTATAGCTAAAACTTGGTCTTTTATGCTATATGCTTTTTTGCACAATCCAAGTGCAGAATGTGAATTTTAAAGCAGATTAATGAACCATTAAAAGGCTCTGCAAGAGTGTTCTTTCAAACAGTAATCAATAGCACTCTCTCTGTTCCCTGTATATATAGTTTCTATGTTCTCTGAGATATTTATTCCATTAATTGATCATTATTGCTGTGCTGGGTAATATACACTTATGAGGAAATAGCTGAAACCTTGTTTTTCAAGACAGTAACAAATTATTAGCCATAATGACAATTGCACCAAAGCAACGACATGACAAACAGGTTTGTTTTGTTTTTCCTTTAAAGTGCTCATTTCCTTACCTCAATAGAGTATCTGCTCTGTGCATTGCATTCATCTGACACGGTGAATTCAAAGGTCTGCATTTCTTCTGCATCAACTTTCCAGATGAGAAGGCCAGCAGGAGAGAGCCTGGCGTCCCGTGGCCCAGCCTCCAAGATGAATAGCACAGCTGACCCTTCTGGATCCACTGCTATTAGCTGGTAAACAAAATTCTCACCAATAAATGTCAGCAGCTGGCTGGAGGGGGCCTGGAACACAGGAGGCAGGTTGTCTAAACAGCAAAAATGAAACCATGATTACAGAAATTCCAGTTTCTCCCACGTAAAGATTCACAGAGTGGGTCTTTGAAGGAGTGCTCTCAAAGAAAAGGTACAGAACATACCCGGAGGCTGATGGAGGAAGTGGTGTGGGTGTTAGGGGCAGAAAATGGCTTTATCAAAAAGAAAAGCTTGTTCCTCCTCTTTTTTTCATGCTCCATTCTGAATTTTTCACCCATTCTGCACTTTGATTAATTTTGATGTGCTGTCTGATATAGGGGAGAAAATTATATGTGACTTCTATAAACTTCCACTAGTCTCAATTCTGACTAAAACTTCACCTAATTATCTTTCTTATACTTAAATATATATTTAATCTATCTACAATTCTATCTATCCCTCCATCCATTGAAATATGAGTAAACTAAATCTCAAAATGCTGACTGACAAATGAATTAGGTGAGCAACTTGGGGGAAAATGAATTCTAACTGTTCCATAGAGTAGACTCTCCTGCCTTTACCCATGAGGAGTAATTAAGCCTGAGCAGTTTGACTGAATTCAGTTGGACATTTCATCAGGAATAAAGGTCTTTTCAGTGCCAGCAGGGATACATCAGTGATGCTGAGATTTTCTATCCCCAGTGACAGTGCTGTGCATCATGTCACTGCTGGCACTGTTATTTCTGGAGGTGTTGTTTACATTTAGTATTTCCTTATTGAATATAAAAACCTAATTGTACAAGGCTATTTTACAGCAGAAGACAAACACTGTCTGAAGATACTTTCAACATGCATAGGTAAGGAGGACAAGGTAGAGAAAATTACTACATTTTATAATTAGAAACCAAAGAAAAGTAAGATCAGATGAGTACCCTGAGGTGACAGCAGCTCTTTGCAGTGCTGGGAATTTCATCCCCATGTCCTAAGACTCTTTAGTCTGAAGGCATCTTTCCTCTTTAACCAGCAGTACAAATTGACATGTATTGATATTTAAAGGAATCTTCTTACACTGTAATTTGGCCATAGTTATCTTTAACTTAAAGCACATTTCTAATACCGAGGATTAATTTCAAGTCATGCTCCAAAATTATGAACTATACCTGTGTCCTCATAAGAACTCTTTGGATTGTGCTCATGGGAAGTCATCATTAGGGTTTGGAGGTTTTTTGTGGTGCATATCCTTTTATCAAGCATTGCCTTCCATAGCACATCTTACATTGCACAGTTATTTAAATATGTGTCTCTTTTATTACTGCTGTGGTGTGAGAGCTCTCTAAAATGCTTGTCCAGCAGATTGTCCTGGAGCAAGCTCTTTCGGATTATCAGCAAACTGGCCTGGAACTTGGAAGATTGCCGCGAATGCGACCGTCGCAATGAGCACGGCTACGACTGTGGTGGAGTTGATTGCATTGTTGAGACCTTCAGTGTGCATTTTGTTGAGACGCTTGGCTATACCGTGAACACGCTTTCGGGTTAATCGTGTCGTCTCTAGCTGGTTATGGACCTCGTGCTTAATATCACTCACAGTTTGCTTCAGCTCTCGGGCAGGATTTGCTGTACTTGGCTTCATGGATCTAGCTGACTGAACGCCATTCTCTTCCAAGATGTTTACAATTTCAGTCTGCCCAATTTTCTGAGCAGTGTCAAGGGCAGTTTCTCCAGCTCTGTTGATTGCTAGTTTGTTTAGTCCTTTGTGGAAAACCAGCTTCTTAATGATCTGCAAGCATGGAACAATCTTAAAAGTTCAGAAATTCCATTTGAGTAAGAGGATTGTA
>JAOXXN010000102.1:33937930-33971247 GCA_026770055.1 Myrmophylax atrothorax
GGAAGAAGAGATATCCTATATATAAATATTTGTCTTGCAACAGTAGTTTGCACTTACAGGAGAACATGTTAATATGTTCTGAAACACCTCACCTTTACAGTTATTTCTGAAAGGCTCAGTCGTCTACGAGGGCCAATTACAATCCCTAAGGATATATTTTAAGGTGCACTGGAGTAAAATTAATATTTTTAAGGGGACAGGTATGCACATATTTCAAAACACACTTTATAATTTCTAGCATACACATCAGGATTAAAAAAAAAACCATGAAGCTAAAATTATAATATATTCTTTCTCATTCCTTTTAGTGTAATTGTTCTTGAATTTTCAGGAAAAATGCTGTTTGTTTGCACTGAGTCCAAGTTCTTTTAAAATGCTTCCCTTATGAATAATTATTTCAATATACGGCAGACATTAACACAATGTTTATTTTCATTGAAAGCAGAAATGATTCTTTTTAATCAGGAAATTATATATTGTCACTCTGGTATTTCAAAAGAACTTAGGACAGTGGTTAGCGTAGATCTGTACAGTTTTAATATTTGAAACTTACAATTGTTTTTCATGGGTAAGAGAAAATAAATTAACTGTAATTTCAGGACAAAAAGAAGATTGTCATTCATTCGTTTAACACCTTCTTGTCCCTGCAAAGAAAACCAAGAGGATCTCAGCTAGGCATTTCCCAAATCTTATTTCTAGGCAAAGCATAAAAAATTTTGCTGGCACTGCATGAATTAAAAAAGCTTTTCAAGGTAATATTTTACAGACAAATAACTTGTGGAATTCACTAAGCTTAAGAGGTATGAACAAGCTAATCATAGTATGCATATGCATCTATGAATTAAAACTTAGCATGTATTGTACTCCTGGAGTTCTTAGGCATTTCTTAAATACCTAACCATGTGATTCTAAAAATATTCATTGATTTGGAAAAACATGGTAGCTTTTCTTATGAATTCATGTACTAATAATCCATAATACAATGTTCTTCTGAAAAATTCATTGAGCTGCTAAGCAGGAACACTACCATGTGACTCGTGACTAGCCACAACACATAAAAAATTAGCAGTAAATGGCTGAAGTAAACAGATGGCAAGAATTCATATGCTAAAAGGCAGAAGTTGAATATATTCAGTTAAAGTAGACTTTAGAAGTTAGAGCAAAGTACTGTAAGCAAGAAATATGAGAGAAAGCAACACTATGGAAATGGATGTAATGTCAATTAACTATCTTTTGGAAGAATTTCAAAATCAAAATTGTAATACTTTTAACATTCATCAGCTTCAATTTCTATCCAACTCTTGATGTAGGCTGCAATTTGAATCAATAAATATTAACAGCAAGATAATTTAGAGAATCCTTAGTTGCTAGAAAAGGTGACTAATCCTCACATTAGCTATAGTTAGATTCACTACCAGTGTATCTGTAAATTTACTTTTCTTGCTAGTGTCTTCCCTGTTGGAGACATTCAAAAAAATTTGTTTTTTACATAACTACAGGGTAAGTAGTTCTTAAATAATTAGTCAACCTACTGAAGCTGACATAGCTGAAATATAGTCAGCACAGCAATAATGGGGCAATTTTATTGTAAGCTCCAAATCTGTCATTTTATTATGTGAGTAAAGCACCCATAAATGTAAGACATAACAATAATAAAGCTTTTGGTAAATGTGGTTTGGGGAAAGGGAGAATAATTCCTTGTAAAGGAAGTTTGTTTGCTCAGAGATTATGTCAAGATTTAACAACAAACAGAAAGGTGTCAATTATCTATCTCAACCTTTTTTAAGCTTCCCATCACTCTCACATTTCAGGAACTAAATTATCAGTAAATTTAATAAAGACTTCACATACTGGTGTGAGGAAAAAAGGGGGGAAGTAAAAAATTTTCCTAGATTGCTGTCAATATCATCTCTAAAAAAATGAAAATGTTGCATTCCAAGTCCTTCTCCTTCCATCCCTTTCACCATGCCCTAAACTTCAAAAAAACCCCAAACCATTGCAAACTTTTGCAAATTTCAATAAAACTGAATGGAAGACAGAGAATAGCAGCAGTGACTGATAGAATGGTCAGAGGAAAATTTCATACTCTCATCAGCATACCTAAATCCATATAGAGGATAAATTCTTCAGCAACAGGTAAAGTTTCCATCTTCTTAGCTGCAAGTGTTTGACATTCAATCATGAAGCTGCAGCAGCACTGGAAATCAAATCAGTTTCCAAAGTGCTGCATTTTCTGGCTTATATCTCTTACAAAATAAACTTCCTTCCCTTTCCTGAATTAGTAGTTAACTATATGAGATTTGAAACCCAGAAAGGAGAGAACAGTCGTGAGTCTGTTCTCTTTCTCAGTTTTCCCAGAAGCTGCATGGATTTTAAGCACAACATTTAGACTGCACCTCAGAAAGTCCATGTACTAGAGCATCTATTACCTCTTTTTCTTATATAGATTACTCTTAGTGCTTTAAAATTAATTTATTTTCCAAGCTAGAGTTCATCCAAGTTCAGCTTTCAAATGTTGGAGTGTCTTAGATATTTGCAATATGGAGCACTCCCACTCTTTTACTTGAATGAGCATCTGTAATCTGATTAAATTACCTTTTCACCTTCTCTGCAGATGTGCTAAGTTGATTGACTTATTTAAACCTCAAAAAATAAGACTGTTTTTCTGATTCCCAGAGCATTTTTACATCCATTCCTTGAACTATCTTCAGTATTTTCGTATTGGCCTGGATGTGGACACTGGCAGTAGGCACATCCTTACAGAAGTCTATTGCATCATATTTCTCTGATATTTCTCTTGATGAAAAGGTAACTCAATTTAGCATATTTTACCACTAAAAAGGGAAAAGAGGTTACTTGTTTTATTGAAAAGACATTCCCTGATACATTGTAGATTTATTTGTCTCTGTAATCAAACTTGGAGTGAAGTTATGGTGGATCAAGTCCAGTGCCATCATCATGCAGGCTTGGAAAGAAAAGGCCCATAGCAGCAAATCTCTAACAGGATGTCGTGGTTTAAGGTCAGAAGCAAAATAAGCACCTTGCAGCTGCGCTCAGCCCCCTCTCTCTTCCCCCTCCCACCCTGCTGGATGGGGAGGAGAATCAAAATAAAACTTGTATGTTAAGATAAAAACAGTTTAATAATTGAAAATAAAATAAAATACAATAATTATGGTAAATAATAATAATGATAATAAAAAGGAAACAAGTGATGCACAATGCAATTGCTCATCATATGCTGACCAACACCAGACCCACTTTCCTGAACCCAGCTCCGCCCCCCCTTCCAGTTAACTGCCCCCAGTTTATACACCAAGCATGATGTTCTGTAGGGTGGAATATCCTTTTGGTCATTCTGTTCCAGCTGTGCTCCCTACCACTGGCAGGGCATGAGACAAGGGAAAAGATAAACTGAAAAGATAAAAGTCCCTGACTTAAGATAAACATGACAGCAAAAACCAAAACATCAGTGAGTTATCAACACCATTCTCATTCAAAATCCAAAACACAGCACTGTAATAGCTACAAAGAATAAATTAACTCTCTCCTAACTAAAACCAGCACAAGGGAAAGCACACCAGAGGAACAGGTAAGTCAGCCTGGCAGTTCAGGAAGTGTATAAATTAGTCCCATGGTAACTCAAAGGCTCTGCAGGACTGTAGGCATAAATGTCTCCTGGATTTTTAGGTGCTAAAGTATTTGTGACTAGATACTAAGAACTAGCCCACATCAAGACAGAACAATATCAGCCTCCTTTTCATAATCTCACACACAGACACCCCCACAGCCTGCTGGAGAGTTTCTGAACCATTCAGTACAGATAAACACATTTAAATATTGTGGTCATCCCAGGTTTTCAAATGAACATGGACCATGCTGCCTGAGACTTGTTTGGTGACTGAGTTAGAGGCATAGGGATCAAATATGTAAGTTCCAGTTACTTGTTCTGTGTCTATTCAGGACATGAGTTTTGAGTAGTATTATATAGCGTATAATGAAAAGGCAGAAGGATTTAACTCACTTGAGTAATCCTATTTCCTAACATTCATTATCAGTAACTTCACAGCTGCTGTATGGCTTACTTATTAAAATAAAAATTAGGAGGAGAAATCTGTTGATGTCAGATTTATTCACAGTGGCAAGACTTACCACCTGACATATCTAGGTAATTAGAGAGGAGCTTTAGCAGAAGGTTAGAGCTCAAATATTATACAGAGTTTATTGCTTGTCATGCTGAAATGAGTCTTGGCCAGCATAAGGAATTTTCTCAGTAACGTTCTGCACTGACATTATGCAGAGATGTTTAAAGAGTTTCTCTCTTTAGAGTCTTCATTTTTTCTCCAGATAATCATCTTCCTTTATTCTGTCTATCCCTGATACACCAGTTCAGTGATTCATCCTTAACTAGGTAAAAAAAGATGAAGGATTAGAAAGAAGCACAGTTCTTTCAGGGGAAGCATGTAAGTGAGGGCAGGTTTCTAAACAGAGATATTTAGCACAGACATATTTTGCTAATTTGGAAACTGCATCATTAGTGATGTATTTTTTTTCTTTCATTATTCTGTTGTTCTTTTTTCTGAGAAAGATGGCTTTTAAAAAAATTATACACTCCATAGTACGCCTATCTAGTTGTCCTGAAAATAAGAAGAAAGAATCTGAGTTGGTTTGGAATAGGCTTCCTTGCTGTGTATTCCTCACTCTTCTGAGAGTGATGTCCTAAAGAATAGAGCTCTTCTAGGTGTGCATTCTTAAACAGATATGTTAAAAAATGGGGGAAGTAAAGATAAAACACTTGCAGGAAGGACGGTGTCCAGTCATACTTGAGATGATATCTCGTCTAAACACAGTCCTATGCCTGGCTTTGTAGAAAGGCTAGTGCCAGTGGTCTTTGCATTAACACACGGACTATTGAACTGGGTGTAACAAAGCCCTCCTCATGTCCTGTGCTGTCAAGCTTATCTTTCATTTTTATCTTACAGGCAGATTTCATTCTCTCTCTCTCTCTCTTCAAACATGTCACTTTCTGGTGCTTTCAAAATAAAATTTATAGATGACAAAAGCATCATCTGTGATATTCAGGTAATCAGAAAAATGGATGATAATGCTTTCATGCTGATTCTCTTCTTCCAGAATAGCAAAGCATTTGTCATCAGCAGGATTTAGACATGTTTTTATAAAAAGTATGAAACTTAATCCTCCTTCTCCACATAAGCATCTAATTCCTGCTGCAAAAGGGAAGAAAATTACAAACTAGGAAAGCATTTTGTTGTTTTCCTGGAGGGAACAATATAATAGTGGTGAACTTGGAATGGTAATAGAATTTTCCCCAATATATAATTCCTGAATCTCCCCTGTGGTTCTATACAAACATCGTAAATAATGTTAGTAAACAAAATAAGAAAGCGATAATGAAAAGTGAATTAACAATCATTTGGACAGCCAGCTGTATTGGGTTAATGTGCATGCCAGTTTCTGGAGACATTCCTCCTAGTTTATTTGAAAATACTTAGTTGCTGTCAGATGTGCGCAGCATTGCACACAACAGAAACCACCAGAGTGCCGCGAGTGGTTTTGGACTGCAGTTCATCATCCTCACAGATGACCCACATTAAGCAGTATCTGATAAAGACTGATTTGTCTTAAAAGTGTTAATTAAAAGGAAGGAATTTATTTACTTTTAGCCTCTTCATTGACACTGATATTTGGCAAAAAGAAATCTGGTCTTTGAATTAGCAAGGTTCAGTGTAGTGGAGTAGGAAAGGTCACAGAGTATTTTTTGAACACTTATTCTTCACAAATCATTCCAGGGTATTCTTTTCTCCCTGCTCTTCTCATTGGTGACTTTTGGGAGTAATACTTTTCTGGTATAAACTTTCTGATCAGGTCAATTTGGGCTTGTTTTCAGGTAGCATAAATAAAAGTTATATGGAAATGCTCCTTAACAAGACATTTTTTCTGATCCAAGTAGAAATGTGTACCATCTGTCACAACAGAAAATGAAAAGCTGATGTTGAAGAGATGTTATGGGGTTTTAACTGTAAATCTTCAGGACTTTTTAGGGGCCATTTAGTACTCTCCATTTAGGAAAATACTTTAAATTCAAAGATAGAAACACTGATATAGTTCTTAACAGGAAGTAAGGGATATGGAAATACAAATTTGAGTTGAGACCAATGAGAGACAAGGTTTCACTCATACTTTCCCTTTCTACCCCCACACAATAGCTAAGAAACCACACATGATCACGCAAACCGGACATACAAAAATAAGTATGTTCATACACACATACCTTTCACACATTTAAAGTAGACACCCTCTAAGCAAAAATGAGCATTAAGGAGCAGGTTAGTTGCAAAATGGTAAAGTTGAATATATTCAGGTTCAGATACATCCTTTTTTATTGGTAGAGGCATTCAATTTTCCAGGATAATGCAAGTCTACTGCATTGCTGAGTCTACATAACTGTCCATGAAGAAATATGAGCTTTATGAACTTAGAAGATCTAGGTCGAAATCTGAGCTCTGTATTGTCCTTGTTATGATGTCCAGCTCCTGGAGTTGCCAGACACTGCGTAGTCAAGTTGTCTCCTCAGAGAGAAATTAGTTTCTTCCTTGTGGACTTACTGACATTCATAAAAGTAAAGAAGCAGAAAATCTCATGATAAAGTTCATGGAGTCAAAACTTCTAAGATCCCCACGTCCTGGAAGAGCAGGTGGTCTGGTCTCTCCTGGGACTGGATACTTCTCAGCTTTCATGTTATAAACCTGATTCACAGCTTCCCTGTAGATTTGAGATTTCCTGGGTCTCTGCCAAGTTCACTCTTTTCACTTGTATATATTTTATAGTTAATGAGGGGTTTTTTTTGTAAGTATGTGTTTTGGTAGAAGGTTTCTAGTCAACTTTAAATGACACTTTATGATTTCTTAGAATTTCTTAACAAAGTTCTGTGTACAGACTGAATTTATTAACTGAAGGTGTCCAGAAGCTCCAAAAAAGGGTACAGATGAGCATAGATATGCATAACTTTGAGGAATCTGTTTTGTGCGAAGGAAATGCCTTACTATTTTGTGCTGACCAAAACATATCAAAATATCAAGGAAAACTAGCAGCAAATAAAAGATAATTTGCTATTTAAAAACCCCCAAAATACTGTCTATAATAGAGTTGACATTGTTATACTAAAATAAATTTCAGTGAAACAAAATCTCCAGATCATGAACTATCTGCATCTGTGCTTGCAGTGTACAGTAGGGAAGAATTTTGAACATAACCCATGTTCATATAGTCATAGAAGATTATGGGTTAGAAAGGACTTTTACAGGTCATGTAGTCCAATGCCACTGCAATGAGAAGGGCTAACTTCAACTGCATCACTTTTATCAGATCCCCATCCAGCCTGACCTTGAATGTTTGCAGGGATGGGGCACATATCACCTCTGTTGTTCAATAATATGAAATTAATTTCTACTGAGATCACAAAATAGAAAACAAATGATATTTATGCTATAGTACTGTAATTGTCTGGTTCACAGTCACGATCCAAATTACTTTACTATTTCTCAGGCTGTGCATTCCTCTGAGTATTACACAGGAAGCTTGTGGAGGACAAGCTAGTCACTCATGAAAAAAACAAAAGAAACAGCTTTAAATGTAGCCAGGGTTTTCAGAATAACATAAGGGCAACTCAAACCAGCCTTAGCTCTATGCTCAAGGCTTGTTTGATTATAGTTGATCTCAAAGAAAATACATGGGTAAGATTTAGGAAGATTATAGATAGCTAGATGATACATAAATCAATTGGTTCATCTTACCAAACAAATGAAGTTGCCCTCTTTGTTGTGTTGAAAGAAAACCAAGAGATCCAGGGTATATATCCCAAAAGATAAATCAATTGTATGCTTTTATGTGACTCAAGTTGGAAATACAAGCCCAGGATTCACTGGAAACCTTTTAACTGGTTTCAGCAGGGTGAGGAACTAAACCTTATGTACATTGCCAATGCTTGAGGAAACCAGCACTCATGGGATCCCTCAATCTGTCTCAATAGGTGTTGGCTACACATACCACACCTGAAATGCTTCAGCTTCGATGCACACAGCATTTACTCATTTCTGCTTATGCAGGGTCTGATGCTGCTTCCCACGCTGTTTTTATGTGACTTCAAGTGAAGTCACTCAGGACTTACAAGCTAGCAGAAATCTGTGTAACCTGAGACAGGAATGTCTTTAGGCAAGAGAATGCAATACAGAAGGGAATTCTTCCATAAACCCATTTACTGGGCATCATGGAGGTCCAAAACTGGTGAATTAACTTGGCAAGCAAACTCCAAAACTGTTCAACAGACGGATATTTTACCATCAGTGGCTGGCCTCATTACACTCCATTTCTGTAGAGGATTCTTTCATTCCAGACAGTCCCCTGGAGCACACACTCTCACTCATATGCCCTTGCAGAATGAAAATGGTAGCCAGATGCAAGGAGAAGCTCCTGAGGCCCTTGCCACCTGCCACATCGTCCCCAGTTTAGCCTCTTTTTTCAACCATAATCATTATTAACCAGCTAAGGACACATCACAAAGGTGATTACTTATTGAGTAATTCTAAATTAAGAAGCAAATAAATAATAAAAAAAATCTGTTAAATATTATACTCCTATTCAAGGGATTCGTTGCACAACAGAGTTCAGAGTAGTATAATGCTCACGGGATTTTAAATCTCACAGTATGCTGGAGACTAAAGGAATGCTGCATCTTACTGTAGACTGAAGGAGTGAGCATCATATAAATGAAAACTGCTTAGTCACAAAAAAATTTAGGGTGTTTTACTCAAATATTTCAGAGAAACAAGCAACAGAAATTAGTATTTTGTGATCCTAGGGGTAGAGCAAGAGTCTGCCCTTGCGGGCAGGTGAGCTGGGAGCCTGGAAGGGTGTGGGTCTCCAAGGGAGGCTGATTAAGGTCACTGGAGCCTTTTGTTGCTCTCAGGGTCCTGACATCACCTATCTTAATGTATATGAAGAATTTCCCTCAGATATCATATAAATCTTATAAATCTGGTATACTGGAGCAATACTCAATTGTATGTAGCAACACTCACTGATAGAGTGGTTTTCACATCTAAGGAAATAGATTGGATATATGTCTTATGGAGTAATTAAATCACGTGAAGAGTCTAAGAATAAATTTCGGTTTTCTATGGAAACCTATATAACAGAACATAGCAGTTGTGTTGCACGCTGCTAAACCTCTTTACTTCTGACAGATGTGTTATAGTTGCTTCCCCTCCCTCCACCACAAGCCACTTAGCACATGATGATGGGATTCTATTCATCTATATAAAACTGCTCAAAGGGACCTTTAAAGGTCTTCTGGTCCAACTCTCCCTGCAATGAGCAGGGACATCTTCAACTGGATCATGTTGCTGAGAGCCCTGCCCACCCTGACTGTGAAAGTTTCCAGGGATAGACCATGAATTACTTTTACAAAGAGTGAGACTTGCCATATAAGTCTATTCTAAGGCAGAAGTTTAAAAGGTAGACAAAAATGCAGTCTAGCTCTGACATACCTAGCTTTTTTAGTCACTCAAGGAACACACTAACTAGCTTTTTGGATGGCTAAAGTTAGCTGCACAAAACCCTATGCCAGTAAGAGGAATGTTCTGTCAGATTGCTAAATAAATGTTACCTCCTGTCAAGAGAGTATTACAAGAAGAAACTTTCCCTTCAGCTGTTATATTCTGCATTCAACATGTCTAAAACATTGTCTCTATGAATGTTTTAAATGAGTTATATTTTTATTTTACTGTGTTATCAGTCACTTTTTTCATATTTTTGCCACCATAAACTTGTACTGGAAGTAAGAAAAAAAGGTTCTTACCATTTTAGTAACAAGGTCCTGTAAGTAACAGTCAAAATACAAATTAGTTGCAAAAGAGAGTGAATTTTTATATCAAAAACATTACATGGTATGGTTGCATTTGGTGGGAAAGTACTGGATTGAACAATCCAGGGGGGCCTATGACACTTCTCATTTTATGTACATGTAGCATTAGAGAGGTATTTACACTGCCTACATATGCTGTACTAAACCCCTAAGTACAGCATGTCTTAGCCTAGGTTTATTGTTTTATAAAGGTAATAGAATAAAATAATATCTCCCAGAGGAACCTAATTTATGACATCAAAACACTCCTTTACAGCAGAACTCCCTTTTTTAATGTGAATATAAGCAAATCAGTTCACAGTTGCTGTACAATGTAGGAGTTTATAATAAGGTGGTGTGGAATCTTCACTAAGAAAGTAGTAATTCATTATTTTTCACAGAGACTGATACAAAACGAAGATACTGACAGAAGGATCATGCTTCCTGTGAAATTCTAGAGCAAACAAATTTTTAAATTGTCTCAGATGTCCTGTGAGAATCAGGTCATGATACTCTGGTCTGTGGGAAACTAAATTGCTACTTGGAAGTTTAAAAAGTTTTACCTTTTTTCTTTTTTCTCCTGATTTTCTCTCCTGGGCTTCTCCCAGTAAACAATTTTCATATGCTATTAGACTGCTATTAGACTGATGTTTAAGTCAGATTTACTGAAAGGTTTCTTAAACATACTTAATCCCATGGTATTGTTTTCTTGTAGCACAGAAAAGACAGCAGGTACTCAGGCATATCATGGTTTTAGATGCAGATGGGATTTGCTCTATAATGAAGATATGATGAGGAAGTGTCAATTTCTGCAGTTGTATTTAAGGAGCTGATATGCAGTTTGAGGTTTTAGCATTCTGTTTTCGTTGGTTAGACTTTTGTCCATTTCCTTACAAATCTTGTTTTACTTCTACAGTGAGCCTAGTAGGGCTACTGTACCATTTCCTTAATTATAGCACTGGATTTTTTTATTTGATAATTTATGAAGTTAATAGCAGGACAATGAACTCCCTGCCCAAAGCAAACAGGATTAAAGTTCCATTGTACCTCAGCAATAAGACCTTTCCTAAACCTCCCTTCAGAACCCACAGTTTTGGATAGGTTCACAAGGATTTTGCAAATTAAATTCTGATTCTGACCTTGCATAGGACCAACATTTCCTCTATAAAAGTTTCAGCAAATCCATTTGAACATTTCAGCTCTGACCTTCTCTCTCAGTGGAAGAAAGAACATTTGAAAAAATGTTAAGCAAATACCATGTGAAAATATGGGTGGTTTTTTAGCTTCAAATCAGGCAGAAAGTTGGAGCTTTGACTTTTTGGGATGACTTTCTCTAGGACAGACAGTGAAACTCAGATGAGGCTCTCCAGTTGAATTAAATACAAATGTAAGAATTTTGGACATCTTTGTTAGTATTTTTTTCCTTGACCATACGCCTATAAAACAGAAATAAAATCCTTTGCTCTATTTCCATGCTTAAAAGCTCTGTTCTCAGGATCTTACTACAGGATCTTAAAAAACATGATTGCAGTCGTAACATTTGAATTGGTGTTATGGTATGCCTTTTTGGTCTCAATTTTGTTTTGTGCTGGCATGAATGTCCTGTTAGAACAGAACAGAAAATGGACATGAAAGTGTTGGAAAAAATGTGTGGCCAGAGGAGTTGCAGAGAAAAATAAAAACCTTAAGCATTTTGTTTGTGAAAAGTGATATGATGAATCTCAGTACAAACTGCTGTTATTTCCCATAATTTTAAATAGGGGATTTTTATTTTTTCTAGGTTTGAAGATTTAGAAACTTAATTTAACAACTCAAATGGGTACTAGCACTTAAATGCCATTGATTTTCAACACAGTGTCAGAGACTACTATATCTACCTATAGAACCAGGGTCTATTTTACCTGTGATGTCAGACCTCTTGCACTTTAGCATGACCCAAGAGACTCTCTTGCTACTGAACAAACAGGCCAAGCTCACTGTTACTGCAAAGGAGATAAGAGTTTGTGTTTGGGAGGAGAGGTAAAACTATCACAGCATTTCGTGCAAAAAAGAAATCTCCCTCCATGTGAATTCAGTTCCACTGACACAAAACTCTCTGAAACAGGATTTCTTACTCACTTAACATATTCTTTAGGTGTGAAGGAATAATTTCCAACTAAACATCTTACAGAAAGATACTTGCTGATTCTGCTAAGCACATTTATAGAAAATTATTTCTTCTAATTGACAGAAAGACTTCTGTTTCCAGACATTTCTACCCTGATTCTAGCCAACAGGCAAGACATACACTGCTGTGTAGAGGAGGTATGAATCAAACCATGAGGTAAGTTACAACCTTCTATATTGCTTCTGAAATGAATAGGTCCCCACAGCAATTAAATCAAATATAAATTATAGTTATTTTACAATATTTATCTCAACCCACAAGTAAAATAGTCTGTTAATCAGATTTCTGCTTCTGTTTATTTTCCATCAGAATAAAAAGTAATGACAAGAGAAAAACAAACTAATTAGAAGATAAATGTAGTCTTCCTCTACTCATTGTACCTGAATTTATGGTGTTAGCAATGAGCAGGACATTTGCTTCAAAATTAGCTTTTCAAAAGCAGAAGTTACCTGAACTACATCGTGACAGATTTCCGATGGTTCTTGGAGTTACTGAAAAGTATAATCCCTCATAATTATATTATGTAGTCTTCACTCAGAACTGTTTTCTCTTCATAAGTGCATGACATTTTTTTTTCAGATTTTATTATTATTTTTATAACTGCTGGAAGAGAAAGGAGTGCCTGAGATTAAAGTGCCTCTGACAACTTAAGTACTATCTTCTCCTCCCCAGAAAATCTTTATACATGTTGAAGTCACATGTTGCATTTAAGTAACACGTTAAAAAAAAAAAAAAAGAAAGAAAAAAGAAAGCAAGCATTCTCAGTTTTGATTCTGCTATCTTTCTTCCTGTGTTGTGGATACCTGATAATATTTCAGCAAGTGGAAGATCAAGGGAAACATATACTTTGACTGCAACAGGTTTGGCATCCAGCCCTATGTACATAGCTGTTTTTATGACCCAATTAGTCTACTACTCCTGTTTGACAAGGATGACATCCCAGACATAGGTTTTGGGGGTTTTTTTAAAGGAAAGAAAACTATGATAAAATCTCAGAATTCAGTAAGCGTAATATTTTCAGTGATTTTACTTTCCCACTCCTTCACACTTTACATTAAGAATATTAATTTTTTAATGGAGCCCAAGTGTTAGCTAAAGTCTATGAAATTTAGCTGATCAAAGCCCACCAGAGAGAAACAAATGCCTCTTACCTATATATAGAAACAAATATAGGCATGTATGCATATACATATAGATGTGCAAAGGTTTCGTTTGCATTGAACCTAATTTTGTGATGCTTTGCATACCATTGTTAAAAGTTTGTTCTTTAATCAGCATTGCCAAAAGTAACAGAACTATCTTAAGAAACACAGAAAAGAATGCCAGATTTGTCACCACCAGATTATGTATTAGTTACCACTGTGAATAAAAGCTGATGGTTGCTGGACTCTTTTTATTTATTTTGAGACGTAACTTCCATGTTTCAAGGAAAATAAAATGAAAAAAAATTATGGTTAAAGCTCCAAAGTGAAATTAAGCTTTGTTAAATTGTTTAAATTAAGATGGATACACAGAAAAATAAGAATGCCATTGTGATTTTTTTAATGTAAAATCTCTTCCAATTGAATCTCTTCATTGACCTCAAATTATATGTCAAAATTACTGGACTAGAACTCTTTAAGTGAAGAGATGCACTTTTTGTTTTAAGTTACTTTGAATTTGCATAAATATTTAAATCAAAATTATTTGGGTAAACTACTGAATACTTTCAATTTCCCAATTTATTCTAAACATGTTTGTTGACCCCTTGACCAGCTACACTAATGAAGTTTGAATATGTTTGGCTACACTTACCAGTCATCTTAATGAATAATATGGTTACAAGCAATTAAAATTTTCCACATAAAAAGGATTTGGCGTAGCATTTGTACCTTCAAATGACTGCCAGCCAAGTAAAAATGAAAATTTCTTTTTTTTGTACAACAGTACAGTTACAGAGGTATGCGATGATGTGTAAAAAGTACTTAAAATAGGGAATTAAAGTATAATTTTTCAAACTGGTATCTGTCCTCTTCAAAGATGTCTGCTGGAAACTCTTGGGTCCTTTCTGAACCTTCTCAAGGGCCTTTCTGTCACCTCTCAGCAGTGTGTCTGCTCACTGCTCTTCTCAGCAATGTCCCCCAAGCTGGAGCTGTGAACTCCAGCCACTCTGATACAGCTCTTGCTGTTTCTGCTGCCAGACCTTGCCCTTTCATGGAGCCTCTGGCCCTGAGAATCCTCAGCTACTCCCCAGGGACAAGAGCAATCTTCCTTTCCTTCCAGAAGGATCCTGCTGACCTGGTCACCCTAAAGGAACATAAAACTGCAAACAAACACAGCAAACTGGTCCTGTCACTCCCATACCTTTCTGGAATTTGCTTGTGTTTACAGAACCTGAAAGAGCAGAGAAACTCTTTCTAGAACCAACACATGGATCTTCAGAAAAACAGTAATATAATCTTTATATTGACTAGATGCAAATGTGTTCATGTAAGAAGGGAGCTGGGCTGTGAGGATAATGCTGCTGGAGGCACGGATTATCTGTAAAACGTGTGCAAGCAGTGGTGGTTGTTTACACTGGGCATGTAGCCATGAAAAAAACCTATGATTAAGTCTTCAGCCTTCAGGAGATGCTTCAAAAGGCAGCCTTCTCCACGACCCCTGCCTCGAGGGGCTGCAGAATGAGCCTTTAGGTTCTCTGGCAGGGATGGTAATGAGTGACTGATCCCATCACTCAGACTCCCCGCCAAGCCAAGGTCTCTTGTGTGGCATTTCTTACAATTTGCCTCAGGAAAAGGAAGTAATTCTTCCAGGTACCAAAAATACACACTAGTGTTTTAAAGACAGTATTTTCCCCAAATAGTTCCCTTAAAGATTTGTACTGGCAAGATTATGGCAGAGATATTTAGGGCTCATCACCTTCAGCTGACAGACTTGGGCACTACATGGAGCACTGGCACATCAAATTTCATTTTCAGGTCTTATTTTGGTTTATTAATTTGAGATTTGTTAGGTTTCAGGCAGAACAAGATGCAGGTCCAGACGCAGAGTTCGTAAGGTGGAGTCTGCATTTCTGGTGCACCCAATTATTCCCACTGCAAATCATGCACCTGCACTGCAGAGGATACATTCACATTAGCCAAAAGAATGGAGTATTTCATAGACTGAGTCATAAATTACCAGGTAAGTGTTTCTAAATCTTAGGGAAAAAACTATCTTACTTTCATTAACAGACCAGGTAAACTTAGAAATAGCAGGTTCACAGAGAAGACAAGGACTGGTAGGGCTTGACTCTCCTTCACCATAGCAAAGTCCATCTATATTGCAAGTATTTTCCTGGGGGGAAAAAAAAACAAAAACAAAAAAGGAAATTAAAATGGGTGGGAGGCAGAGAGAATGAAAAATAGAAATGAGAAAGATAAGAAAGTAGCAATTAATAATTTCTGGAGACAAGCAGAAATTCACTCGTCTCTTGAAACATAAAATACTAGCAATTTAAATATTGGTGCTTTCTACTGACAGGGAAAAAACAAGCCTTGTAACTTTTCTAGTTTCAGATTGGCATCCTTGTAGCTTTGAATGTTTTAGTTTAGGCAACATGTGGTGTTGCTTTGTCATAGACGAATGCAACAGAATGTGACTCTCTTCCCATTTCCACACTCATGTAGTGCATGTCATCATTGTTCCCTGCTGTGACTGGTAACATCATGAGCATGAGGTATCACTCAAAGGTAAGCTCCACAAGACTCACAAAAACTGAGACTAGATAAAAACTCCATTTGAATGGAATCCTGTCCTGGTAAGTTATTTCTGGAGGTTCTTCATAAACATATGAAAAAATCAATGCTACAAAAGCCGAATAAAGAAGTGCATCAGAGTTTGGGCTCCCATGAGATAGTTGTAAATAAGAGCTAAGCACATCAATGGTGCCAAGATCAGGGAGAGCATCCCAAAAGAAGTTCATGAACTGAGGACAGAGTAGCCTTTGAGGCTGACTTGGTCCTATCCTAGTTAGGGTACCCACCAGGGCCTGGGTACCCACCTGGGGTGAAAACACTTGCAGCATCTGAGTAGTGAACATAGGGATGCAATTAACAGATCTATTTAAACATCTACACCACAGGAAGTTCCTATGGTAGAGTTGTGCCTTTTGCTTGTAGCCTGTGGATGGCAGACCTTGGAGACTCCCAGTAAAACATGGTGTGTTTCTGGGCACAGGGGAGATGTCCCTGCTGCAGTGGGACAGCAGGAGGGAGAAGCTACCAGGACCAAAGACACTTTTTCTTTTCCTTCTTTTTAATACACATTCTTTTCTGAGAGTAATGTGTGTCCTGTTACCAGCCTTGTGTTTTCTATTACTGTATTAGCATCTCAAACTTATTTTGCAAAATTTATTAGTCAATATTTTAAATAATACCTCTTTAAGACTAACAGGTAAGGTAGAGAAACAAAAAAGGGCTTTCATAATTGCCCCTACATGATAGAACATGACAGATCTCCAACATTAAAACCTGGATGTTAATTAGATTTTATTGCATTGTTGTTTTCAAAGCCTTGATGCTCTGATGAAAAAAAAAGATGCCTTTTTTTTTTCCCTGATGTGATAATGTGGTACAGAATGGGCTCCATAAAAGAAGAACACAGAATGTGAAATGGCCTGATATAAAATGTCGCCTAATTGAAACACCTTTTCTGAAAGCAATTTAGGTATTGCAGAGTATGTTAAAGGAGGGGTAATTAGAAAGTGGTCTGCTGCAATTGGAAGCCTAGTTCAAATAGTCCCTTGAAGCATTTTAGGATAGAAATTACTATAATCCCCAGAGAACACCAGTGTATTGAGAGGCCACATATATATTTCTGAGTTTCAAAAATGTATGAATAAGGAAAGCCTTTGACAAAAAACCCTCGCCCTATCTTTAATTGAAATGATTCTGACACAATTATTTTAATCTGAAGTTTTAAATGGTTTTGTCCTCTTTTGGGCCTCATTGGGTTTGTGTGGCAAAGATGTGGTAGCAGAGGGACCCCAGGGGTGGCGTCTGAGAGAAGCTGCAAGTGGAACTTGGAGAAGGTTTGCTGGCAGGACTTGGGACCCCACGAGGGACCCACTCTGGAACAGTTCCTGGAGAACTGCAGCCCTTGGGAAGGACTCACTTTAGAGAAGTTGGTGAACTGTCTCCTGTGGAAGGGACCCTGAGCATGGAAAGACTGTTAGGGGTGTAACCCCTGAGGAGGAAGGAGCAGCAGAGAGAAGGTGTGAACTGACTGCAGCCCCCATTCCTCATCCCCCTGCATCCCTGTGGTGCAGGAGGGAGAGGAAATTGGGAGTGAAGATGAGATGAGAAGAAGGGAGGGTTGGGGGGAATGTGTTTTAAAGTTTGCTTTTATTTTTCATTATCCTACTCTGGCTTGATTGGTGATAAATTAATTTCTCCAAGGCGAGTATGTTCTGCCCATGACAGTAACTGCTGAGCGATCTCTCCCTGCCCTTATCTCTCCCCACAAACCTTCCATTACATTTTCTCTTCCCTGCCCAGCTGAGGGGAGCAGTGACAGAATGGCTTTGGTGGGCACCTGATATACAGTCAGGGTCAAACTACCCCACGGGCCTATATAGTAATTTCTATTCACTGATTTACTTGAACAAATCTGAATTTTTTTATTATTTTGGTAACTGGTATGTGCTTGCAATCAGTGCAGGTTTTAAACTATTTTCCCATTAGTGGTAATGAGAACAGTGAGGCAAATGAGTTAAGATGTAGCTGATTAATCTTCATTTTATCAAAACACAGACTGGTGGTCTCCTATTAATTCATACTTGCCTCAGGGTAGGAAAGTAAGATCATCATATTCAAATATACCACCTAATACCTTCCAAAAGTTTCTTTTGAAGCCCCACTTAATAACAGACAATTTGCTTAATGCAGGTCTCTAGAAAATAAGAGCAAGGAAGTTCTTTTTAAGGGATGGGAGGGGGTTGCACCAATAAGTCTAGAGGAAAAGAAAGGGTTATAGTGCTCTGCAGGCACTTTCTAACATGTTGGCAGTTTAAAACGTAGCTTGAGACTTTTGATTGCAGTTTTGAAACTGTCAAAATTCTGTATGTTTGTACTTAGCAGTGTTTAATGTAAGCAAGAATGCTTTATGTTCTCTCAAGGGTGCTCTCATATGACAAAAACTGTATAACATGCATCTTTGTATACCTCTTGCAAAGGCAGAAAATGGGTATAGAAATGATATACCTTACAGCTACAGTGCCCTCACCAAACAGGCTGGGAGAGGGAAAATAGCAGAAACACTTCAAAAGTGGAGTTAAGCCTTTAAGGGGAGGCTCCTCACTCTTATTTACTTCCACTAACACCTGCAAAGTATAAATATTGTCAACCATAGTCTTTCTGGAAGTGTCTGTGTAAGAGTGGCCCATCATAAAGCAGGCTCTACCAGGTATTCATACACCATGTAAATATGAAAGAGAAATAAAATATCACAGACATGAGATGGTGAAAGAGAAAAGTCTTAGGCTGAGCAGCTGACCCAGGAAATACATTTTCCTCTTCTAGCACAGTTATTACACACAGTACATCAAAGGGAGGGAGAGGGCTAAGGAATAGATGAACGATCCATATTAAACCTTTATGATCTTTAAATTACCTTTAATTTACAAAGTCCGGTTGGATGGAATTGGCAGACCTGGCAGACCGAGTCGAACAGGGTCAGCACTCTGGAATTGCTGTACTGGAAGCCATCATTAGTGATCTAAATGATACAAAAATCATCTTTATAAGTAATAATGTTCCATATGGAGACTGTCCGCTCATTTTGGAGCGTATACCGTTGCCCCCTTGAACTGGACGCTTGCCAGCAAGATAAATTAAACCACTTGTCTGCTGCAAGCTAACAAATTGCTTAATGCTCCAAACTGGAAACTCTTCATTAATAACCAAAAGATCTTTTGGCTCAGCTGGCATTCAGCTTTTCTGATTTCTGATTTTTCTTTTTTTCTGTTATCCTGAGGGTTTTTTCAATATCCCAAAGGAGGCTGTACTCAAGTACGACAAGGGGGATTTTTGTGAAACAAAACTAAGATTTTTGGCTGAAATGCAGGACACTGTCTTACTAATGAAAAATCAGTAAGTAAATTTCTTGAGATTAAAAAATAAAGAGAGAGAGAATGTGTATTATATGGGTTATTCTAAATTAACCTTAAAAAATGTTCTATGGTGGACAACATGAGAAAGCAACACTCTCATTTCTATAGGAAGGTGCATTAGAACAACCACCTCCTGTCCCAGCTCAAAATTTCCTGTACATTTGGGTATTTCAGAAAGCCTAGAGCATGGCAATTTTTATATAAGAAATTTATATAGGACAATACAAAAGAGTTAAGTAAATTTATGTTTTAACTTTTTCACAATATTAATGAAAAGATAATCCCAGACAAGTGTGGAAAGGGTGAGCTTTTGAGAAAGCATTGTAACACCTCTTGAGAGGTGTGAACCTTAAAGAGCACCCCAAAACCCTGTGGAAAGCCCTGCTGTAGGCCTTGATGGACACCAATGGGAAAGCAAAGCTCTTTTGTCAGGTTTTGTCTTCTCACAGTCAAAATAAAGGTGCTGTTTAGCAGCTCTAAGAAGGCCTTTGCTTTGGATCCATCAGGTACCCCCATGTCTTCTTGCTATGAAAACAATCCCACAGCCCTCCTTCATCTCTCCTGTGACCCCAAAGCCAAAACATCCTCAGTCCCTTTGCAAGGGACTTTTATAAGATCAAAGCTGTAAAGTTTCTTGACCAATCAAAACCTCTTTCACTTTACAGAGAGAATGTATGTTAAACTGAACAAAGATAAATGGAAGTACAGAGAGTAAAAATTACTTAAGTTTCATGAAAAGAACCAATCACCAAAACTTAGCTAAGAATGATCTGAAAGCTCACAAAAGATAATACAGCAGATTCTCTCACAATATCACAGAGATGGTTGTCAGCTCAAACTACACTGTGAGCTGAGTGTTTGTGTCTGCAGAAACTACCATAGGGATAGAAACAGGCAGTATGCATGGATATTCAAAATTTGAAATTCTGGAGGGGAAACAACTACTTTAAACTACTATAAATTGGCCCAAAATTTCAGGAAAATTCTTTGTTCCAGTAAAATTTATCAGCATAACTTTAAGGAAAAACATAATTGAGATGTTAGACTATAGACTGTAGTGTGTTGTACTAAGGTAAAAACTTTTTTAAAAGCAGTATAGAACTTCTAAGAATTACTACAACAAGTGGCCCTGCTCTAGAGCTGCTGTTCACTGAAAGACAGTGGCAGCAAGGCTTCCCCTAAGAATGTGTTATTCCCAATGCAATTTGCATCTCATTTATTTTCATTCTTCTAGCAGAGTGTCCAATGTTGTCTCAATACCAGTGCACTAATAATGGGTGAAGAAATGGGTAGGCAGGGAAAAGTATAAAAAGCTATAAAATTGCACTGATTGTTCTATGTGAAGTGAGCATTGAGAGTGAATTGTAACTCTTGCAATTTGATTATTATTTTTAATCTGTATTTTTTTCCTACAGTGTAATATAAACATTCATTTTGGTGTCTTTTTAGAATTGGGTTGGTTTATAGCTATTTTAAATGCTTTTCCATTAGTCACCTTAGTGAGATGGAACAAATACTTCAATGAGACCTAAGCTGAGCAAACCTTTCTTTAAATTTGGTTGGCCCTTAATATGTAAAAACCTGCTTAGAATTGGGCTTTGTTTCCTTGAGCATACATATCACCTGGAAAGAAAGAGCCACTTCTGGATAAATGGTAAGGACAATCAGGGAATCTGTCATTTCTGCCTCAAGTATTTCATCCATCATGAAATGATCTTGGCTATTGGCATCACTCTACATAGAATTTGTATGAATGTTTCTAAATGAATAATGAAAGCTATGAAACTGTGCTGAATTCAAATTCAGTTTCTGCCTCACTAACTTTTTAGCAAATACTTTTTCTGTTCTTGACAAATACAGGCATCAACAATGACTTGACAAAAGGAGGAGACCTGCTTCCCAAATTAGATAAGTGCCTGCCAAGCTTTTTCACCTCTTCACCCAGGCATCTGTATGGACAGCTCAAGTCATCTGCTGTCCAAGTAGGGGTTGGTATTTTGATAACTCAATTAATTACACCAAACACTCTGGTGTAGCCTCATGTACTTTCTTATCTATGTTCAGCAGCATGTCATGGAAACAATGAGCAAAATCTGAAACATGAATACAAGAGCAGATAAAATGAAAGAGCACTGAGAAGAGCTTGTCAAACCCCAGTTCCCTAAAAGCTTTTGTGAAATTTTGCTGATTCCTTTCAAACTTGATTTGAAAAGGGAGAGAGATTCTGAAAATATTGAACAGTGATATTTCCAGAAAGAACTACTTTAATCTGTAGTTCTGGAAAATCTTTTAGCTGCATTTTGAAAAGTGTCAATAGATACATAAGCCAGATTGTCAAAGTTGCACTAAATCTTACCAGGAATTTTCTGGGGCACAAATGTTTGAACATCTGTGGAATTAATTGAAAATCATTTTTTTTATCTTGAAAAGCTCCACAGTTTAGTTCTCTGTGCTCCCATGCAAGGCCAGCTGCCTTTGAAACTGAGAACTTGGCTCTGCCTTCCCAATTTGATCATCAAAAAGATCCACAGGAGAACTAGGATTCGTGTGCAGAGTGGGATGATTTAATTGAGCATTTGCTGTGTAGCCGTCACCCTGGTTCTTCTGCAGGGTTTGAGGGAGAGGGAAAGGGCAGAAGGCCCACAGGTGCAGAGGTTTCCTGAACTTAAGGGCATGGAAAGAGATATTCTGTATCTGTTTTTGAGGGGGAAAAATAAGAAAAATTGTACAGACCTCCACAGGGCTGAAAGGCAGAGCTGGAATGCAATCTGAATTGTACTAGACCTGAGCTGTGAGGAAGCTGTCCTGGTAATCCTGGAGAAACATTCCTGTGCACATGCAAGGACATTAGCTGTCCTCCTGGGCCAGGAAAGCCAAGGGTGTCTCCCTCTCAGATCCTTCCACTGCCAGGCAGCATTTTTTCTGACAGCTGGCAGAGTTCAACACCTCTTTTGAGAAATCTTGGAGCCTTAAGCAGAGGAACTTCTCTCCTGGTTCACCCTGGGTGTGTGTCCACTCTTACAGCACCTTCTCCAGAAGGAAGGTCCAAGGTCCCCCCCAGCAGTGAATGGTCAGGCTCTGCTCCCACAGAGATCTTACCCTTTTGACTTAAAACCCAAATCCCAATCTATTTAAAATAAATGACTGACTAGAAAACGTGCACTGCCAAGCATTCCTGTTTCCCCCAGGCCACGTGGCAGCAACATGCCCAGCCAGGGGTACAAGCAGCTGTGGGGTGCAGGACAGGCAGTAACACTGTGGTGAAATGAGTGTTTTATGTGTTTCATTTCGCATGCTGCAATATTGAAAGCACATCTGCAGTCTTCCTACAATGCCAATATATTTTTCTCAGCTATAGAGCCTTGAAAAGATCTCAGTCTTATGAAAAACAACCGATCTGCAGACAATAACCACCCAGGCTGAGAATGAGACCAAGGGTAGCAGGCGTGCAGGGTCAAGAAGGCGCTGACTTCCTGGAGATATTTAGAAAATAGGTATCATTTTGTGAACAAAAGGGGCTAAAACTGCAGCAGAGAACCCGGCATGAGCTAGTACTGCCCACACTTCTTCCTGCAGTCATTCAGACCATGACTGTGACTGTGACATCCCAGCTCAAGCTCTGACAGCCCTCAGCTGCTGCCCAGGAGCCACCCAGGGCCCTTTTCCTGCACTGCATAAACATCCATCATGCAACCAGGGAGTCAAAGCTCTCTTACACCTGCTGCCTAATCAGGAGTTTGAGCTGAGATTTCCAGGGATGCAATACTAATGATTAACAATTGATTAATACAACTGCATCAATCTCAGGTGATTACCTGGAGAAGTGGTTGTAATTTGCACTTTTGGATTGCCTACAGAGACACCTGGGTTTAGCTCATATTGTTTTGGTTGGTGGGGTGGGTTTTTTTCCCCTAAGTGACATTAACATGAATATTTCTACAGGCATTTTTATTTCAGAAAGGAAGCAAATTGTGCTTTGCATTTTAATTTGCCATGACGACTGATTTCCCCCTCCTAAAACATTTCTTAGAAACATAAGAAATTCCTACTTTCACTTGCCATCTTGCGAACGGCTCGTCCCCGGCCACAAAGTGCACAGCCTCTGTGATGTTCAGGAGAGGGATCTGGCAGTCAACAGCCTCAGAGCTGAGAAAATCTGCTTTTGTGGTTTCTTGTTCTCTTGATACCCATTCACCATCAAGATGCTGCAGTAAAATAGAAGCAGAGTGCAGAAGCTGAAGGCTCATCTAAAGGAATTCCAGTTGTCAACATATGTTTATATTTCTAATTAATACTGTAAGGCATTCCCAGGTTGTTTCTTTAAAAGAAATGATTCTGTTACTATAGGTGCAGTAAAGGGAAGGCCACGCTTATCTATGTATGCAGGTGGTCTATTGATTTAGGAAGTGCTGTGGTGGTCTGCACTTGGGATGAGAAAGGGTATTGTGAGGGAAGAACTTTGAGTTTGCTCCTGGAGCTCAGCAGCCAGCTCCTTGCTCCTTGAAGGTGTTGTCAGCTGCTTCTCAGGATCAGCTTCGTGAGACATCATGACCTGCTAAGTGCCTACTGAGCCCAAAGTGGGCATGGAGGCAAATCTCAGCCGTGCCTCATGAGCACTGACTGGGAATCAGGCTGAATAACTATTCTGAGGTGGATTTATGAGTTTAATCAAACACTTCATATCCGAGTATGCTGATCCACCAAACTGACTCATTGCTAGCATTGCTTGTATATAGTTGCTTATGACAAAATTATAGTGTTAGTGTAAAAGATTGGTTTAATACTCATTAAAACTTCTGATTTGGTATTAAACTATGACTAAGAAAATTCAAATAAGAGCCTCTGTAACTATGTTGAAGAAGCCTTAAATTCAATCACAAAACTTTGCATCTAAACGTGTTTAGGAAAACAACCAAGCATACTGACTCCAGATGTACAAAATGAGAAGTAATATTGTGATTTCAGGCTTCAACAGACTACAGTACAGCTGAACCAGATAGGAATTAAACAAAACCCTGCAGACAAAACAAGCAAGAGCTCATAGCTGTGCATTTCCAAGGAACCAGTCCTGGAAAGGGTTAAGCTTCTTCAGCTCCCCTCACTCATAGCAAACACACTGACAATGGAGTTGGAAGGTATTTGTACCCAGTTGTGGAAGGGAGAGATGATAGCACAGTTCAGAGTAAAAGAATTTTACATAAAGATGCCAAATTTTGACTGTATCATCAATATTGTACGAGCTGCTTACAATTAACCTGGTGACCTCACAGTGCAGGTTGGGAGACTCTGTGAAGCCAAGGCCGAACACCCGGATCCTGCTGCAGTCGGAGGCACGGACATCGCAGAGACCCTCGTTCTCTAAGCCTGTGATTTCCAGAGCTTGCTCTGAAAGGGTGAGATAGACACAAAGCTTTAGAGAGTAGCACTTACATGCTGTTCTGTCCTGCTTTATCAGAGATGTTGTTGCTGTTCCTGGTTGCTCTGATTTAACGCTTCTCCTCAGGGTCTTCCTTGCCTCCCTGCGGATTTCTCTTGAATAGTGGAACAGCAGTTGCCAGAAGGGGAAGCAACAAACCTCCATTAAGTGTCCCGTGCACCCAGTGCTGGAAGATGTGTTAGTGAGTGTCATACAGGTCATGGAATCAATTAACTGAAGCTGTGGATTCATACTAAAAGGTCTCCAATGGTAATGCTTCTGTGGACCTAAGTATCCAGTGGCAATACCTCTGCTGGCCCAGGTAACAAGATGCGAGCACAGCTGAGAGGACAAGGCCTCACGCCATAGCACAGAGAAGTGTGGGATTGAGAGGGGAAATATCTGAGGACCACGGTGCCACCAGGCTCCTTGTAGTGTGAAACAGCAGTGTAAAAGGCAGCCCTTTTGTTTCAAAAACTGTGAAGGCATTAAAAGGATCCTCAAAGGAAAGCTTGCTTGTGATGGTTAGGACATTAATGGGCAGCACTCAGCTCTGCAGTGTGTCAGCACACAGGTCATGCACCAGCTAAGTTTCACTTAAATTCTGCTTTGAGGCTTTAAGTAGGGTTTAAGTGATGTGCAGCCTGTGCTGGGCCCCTTACAAGGCTGACTTTCACCTGTTATTGTTTTTAAAATGTTTTATTATTCTCAGGTAAAATTTCACTTGCGTTCCGTTGTACTTTCGACATTCACTATTTAAAATTGCTCATTGCTTTCATGTTGGGGTTGCTTTTACAGAGGAAAAATGTATGGCAGAATTCACATTTTTAATTTAGAAAAAATTATAATTTGGTAGATATTTTCATCAGCTCTTGGGTAACACAACACTCAGAGGATCCCCAATATCCTGAGAAAATAACAGCAGTTGGTCAGGACCATGGTTTCTTACTTTTATGGATAAAATTTGTAGTTTTAATGGTCAGGAGAAGCCACTATGATGACAAATAAAGCAGAAAATTTGTGTCTTGTTCCTAAACAACACTTAACAGCAGGGCCATGTCCAGCAGCCCTCAGAGGGATATGGCACACCAGAGGATGTAGTCCAGGTTTTTACCCCTGCTACATGGCAGGGAGAGGCTGCTTAACTTCCTCTTCCCTGCCCCATCACCGCTGCTCTGGCAAAGCAATATTGCCCATCAGTTTTCTCTGAGTTCCAGCTTAGCTAAAACAGAAGCTCTGTGTTGTCTGACATTTTAGTTCAGCTCTGATTTGAGGGGCAAATTGCCCTGAGCTGAGTTGATAACTGTCCCCAATACCTCCCTGTTCCTTTAGGCCTCTGCCATTTAGGCTTATAACTAGGAAGAATGTGGTTTAAACACTGAGATCACACCAGACCGCAGCCTGTAAAAACAGAGCTGCATTTTTCTAGAGAAAGGAAGGAAGGAATGCAACATACACATGAAATATAATGAAAATACTTTTTTCCCCTGTACTTCTGAAGTGCTTTTAGCCATTCTTTCATTTTTTTTAATTGATTTTAGTGCAGCAGTATTACCAACACTGCTGGACACTTTGCAATATTTACAAGGAGGGAAGTAATTTACAGCTTATCGGCTTTCATCACTTAGTTGTGGATTCCTGTAATGTACAAAACTATTAGTCAGATGTGGTGACTGGTTTTGATAAATTGCTTTCTTCTGTGGTTAGTGCAAAAAAAAAAAAAAGAAAAATAGAAAAAAATGCTTCATTATGTTTTTCATGAGATTTTAATAGTTAGCCACGCTAGTACTGAGGTAGCTCAGATTGCATTAATGTTTTCATTATCACTGCAGATTTTCAGCCTTCTGTGCGTGAAGCAGAATCTCTGAGCCTGGGAAGGAGTGAGGCACAGAAAGGTGCTCCTGCAGCCCTTCCTGTTCCATGACAGTACTCTCAGGTCAGTAGTTTGTTGATGAGACCTGTGCACTTCCCCAGGGGTTTCCTCCCATCTTTGTGAGCACACTGCTGGGTCAGGGTCAGGGCAACGTTACCCAGCCTTGGTGGGTAATCTTTTTTTCAATGACTTACAGTATCAGCACAGTGTTTTGTATTTATTTCTTTCAAACCACTCTATGCACACTTGTCAGGGTTTAACCCCAGCCAGAAACTAAGCACCACACAGCCACTCACTCATTGCACCTCCAGCAGGATCGGGGAGGTAAAGGGTTAGTGTGAGAAAATGCATGAGTTTAGACAAAGAGAGTTTAATGGGATAGAAAAGGAAGAAAATAACAATAATTATGATAAAATATTTAGAATATGAAAGTGATGCACAGTGCAACTGCTCACCTCTTGCCAGCAGATGCTCAGTGAACACCTGAGCATCAGCCTCTGACCAGCTTTACCCCCAGTTTACATACTGAGAGTGATGCCACATGGTATGGGATGTCCCTTTGGCTAATGAGGGTCAGCTGCCCTGTCTGTGGCCCCTTCTAGCTCTATGTGCACCTGCAGGCTACTGACTGTCAAGGCATGAGAAGCTAAAAAGTCCTTCACTTAATATAAATGCTACTTGGCAACAACTGAAATCATCAGTGTCTTACTTGTTCCATCAAGTTTGATGGAAAAATAAAAGTAATTATAATGTCTCCTTTTTAAAGAAATGTATACTAGTGTTCAGACCTGAGCCCTCAATATAGGCAGTACTTGAGTGCACTTGGTATTTTCATCTGGTTTTTCAAATGAGATATCACATGTAGTGGGTGTAGGAATATTAGGCATTTGCTTTTAGTGTGGGTTTCTGACTGTCTGCCCCTCTGCCTTCTAGTGTTGTTGCATATTAGCCACTTTCAACCAGCCTGGAAGGTGAAATCTCCAGGACGTTGGCTTTGGAAAAGTCTTGTGACAGTGGTTAGCCAGGCTCTCAAACATTCAGATTCTGCTCTTGTTGGGGGAATGGACTCAAGGTTCAGCTGCTCATCACTCCCTGTGTTAGTGGGTAGTTAACAAGCCTGTGCATGGCACACGCTCGCAGGCCAGAGAGGTGAAAACATCAGGAGGAAATTTTGGAGAGCCTGGAAATTCTGAGCAAAACTGATGCAAGTAGTTCAGCAGAAGACTGGAGGGGAGAAAGACAGGAGCAGTAAAAAGCTGAAAAAATATCACAAAGGTGAGAGCAAGGGCAAAAGTGCAGCTATCCAGAGGAAGCAGAGGTTGTGGAGGCCTGGAATGGATATCTGATGTCTGCAGATGAGCAAGTCAGAGGAAAGAGAGAAATCTGCAGGAAATCAGGCAGTTCAGGGAACAGTAAAAAGTATGACCTATTTGAACATTAATAATTTATGTTTAGGGAGTGTGAATGTCAAAATACAACAAAATCCAGGACTGAACATCCTCCTTCTTTTCTCTGTATGGCCTATAGGCCAAAAATGTACTTTGACTTTTACTAGTAGATTAAAAACTGAAGCTCAGGGTGGCACCTGAGGCTCGGATGGGTGACAGGGTGCAGTCATGTTATGGTGGAGGAATTAGGGAGCTGTGTGTTCACATCTTCTGGCTCAGGCATGGGCACCTCACTGCATTTCTATTGCCTGGTCTGCACACACAGCAAGTAAACAAAATGCATCTGTCACCTGGTAGAGCATTGCAGTAGGACACTTATGAGAGCAAGAAATATTGTGGAATAAAGTAAAAAATATCTTGGGTTTTAATGAAACTGTCTCAGGATAAAAAGGAAAGAGGACTCTGAAGGTGGAAATCTCAAAGGACTCCAGACCTCACATGATCATACAGAAATAAGGGATCTGCCCTGTTTGGTTTGCAATGCTTGTGTTGTGCCTTCCTGGAGATACAGGGACCCTTCCCCTCCTTCTGCTTTACCCACTGGAGGAATTTTCAGGAAGCAACAGTAAATTCACAGCTGCTGACAGTGCAGTTTCATTCTGTAAGCATTTACATGAATCAAACCTGACAAGGAGCACAAGCTATACAATAGACTGAACACCATGCCCCATCCCCCATGAACACATGGTTGATTTTACAGGTATTTGTTGAAGTGTATTATGTAAATAATATGCACAGATGTACAAGTAAAATGGAGACAGTTGACACAAACTCAAGAACCTTGCAAAACTATACTTATTGAAGTCTTATTGATGGACAGATATGATGCATGTTGATTTACAGTTTTGATTAGAAAAGCATCCCAGGACAAATAAACATTCTTCTGCAGTGTTTGAAACTACAAATGTGGCTCTGGGCTGGAGCAGCAGACCTCAAACTGAAACCAGCAAGAATTTTGTTTGAATTAAGAAAAGGAATTGAACTGCCCAGTATTTCTTGAAGAGGATGGTAAATAAGCAATCCAAGTCATGAAAAGCAAATCAAGAACCAGATTATAAGTGCTGGGTTTGGTCAACGCTTTGCTGAAGTGTGAAAGCAAATTGCCCATAATGCCCAGTTGCCTTAATCCTTGAAATCACGTAGCTGATTGAACAAGCTGCCAAGCCAGATCCTGCTGGGGTGAGTGTGGACATCTGGCTACTGTATCTGTGAGGGTTTGGATCAGAGCAGACTGATGCTTAGCTTTCTCACAGCTTGGACAGATCAAGTCTGAATCTGCCTCCACTCAAATGTTTGCACAAATATTGTATTTCTTTCTTTTGTATGTAGGGTTATTACAGCAATCATAGACACAATCACTGAATGCTTTATCCTGGAACTTACATTATCCATGACCCAAAGCTCATTTGATAATCATCTCTAAGAAAAGTATCAGCTGCCATATGCTGCTTGCCAGGAGTTTTGCACATCAGTGACCTTCCTGGCTTCTAAGTAAAAACTGCGGGTTTTCCTGCTTTCAAAACCAGATCTCAAGAGAAACAGAGCAGCAGAGGGAACTTGGGGGGAATTAGGCTGGAGATAGGAGGCTCAGGAGAGACTTATCACTCCCTACAAATATCTGAAAGGAGGTTGTGACAAGGTAAGGGTCAGTTTCTACTCCCAGGTATCAAGGGACAGTACACCAGGCAGTGGGCTCAAGTTGCACCACAGATTTAGATTGGATATTGTGAAACATTTCTGCACCAAAAATTGGAACAGGCTACCCAGGGAAATGGTGGAGTCACCATCCCTGGAGGTATTTAAAAGTCATATAAATGTGGCACTTGGTGACATGGTGTAGTGGTGAAGATGGCAGTGTTGGGTTAACAGTTGTACTCAGTGACCTTAGTGATCTCTTCCAACCTGAATGACACGGTATTTCCATAGTACCAAACTCCAGATCTACGATCTTTGTTATCATGGAGTGAATGTGGTTTTCTGCTTTGAAGGTCTCTGGTATCCAGCATAGATTGCATAAGTGAGCCATGGGAGAGTGTGGAATAAAGCATTTTGCAAGAACTCCCTGCATGTGAGAAATGGCCTGGCTCAATTTCACACTAAAAGCATCCATGTGCTGCAACAATATGGTAGATTATTTTTTGCCTTAGAAATCTCACTATGACATTTTAGGTTTACTTAATCCTTCTATTTTTAAAAGGCTTGCTAGCAATTTACTTCAGCAACAGAAAGGAAGAGGAGTGTGCTGTTGACTGCAGAATATTTCCTCTTTCCTAGACAGCCTTGAGAGGTGACATAATGTAAAGTTCTGGTTGTGCATTCATGGCTCTTACTGGCACACCAAAGTAGGTCTCAGTTGTGGTCCCACTTCAGGACAGAACCCTGGGCAGCACCTTGAGGCTTCCTATGAACAACTGCAGTGATACCACTTGAAGGAATTTGAGTCATCATAGGTGTAACCTTGGTCCTTATGTTCACAGTAGTGTCCAATTCATTGTTTTTAGTAATTTTCCCATCTTTACAGTTACTGTATTAGAATAAAATCTAGTTATTACACTTGGAGTTTTGTTCATGATCTCTTGAACTGGTAGACAGTGGGCTCTTTATACAACATAAAGCATGATATAAAGGCATTATGGATTTGCTCTGAATTTTTGGCTTTGGTCAGTTTAAATCAGACCTTTGAATGGTTTGCAGGTTTTAATTCTATAGCTCATAAACTGTCATGAATTCGTTTTTTATTTTGTGTGTGTATGTGAGCATTTGGGGAAGGAGGTTGTTTGTTCAGGGCTTTTTGTTTTCTTTTGGATTTAACAAGATTTAAGGCTGAAATTTCCTGTGGTGCCTGCAAACAGCCTGATGTAAAGAAGTTATAGGCATGTTTCTGGAGTGTCTGGCTTTGGTCAGTTTAAATCAGACCTATAATTTTGTAAACTTTTCTAGCAATTTAATTTTATATAATTCACAAAATGGTTTTGTTTAGCTATATTTTTCACTGAACTGCTTTCACTGCTTTGCATTAAAGCAAATACACTAATGGCCAGAAAAGACTAATCTCCCTGATCTGGTTTCCAGGGAATGGTACGGATCACTGAGCATGCAACCTTCCATGTCCCTTATCATGAGGATTTGATATCCTTTTAAAATTCGGTTTCTATTGACTTTGTAACTATAAAGCTAATAGCCCTCTTCCTGCTCAGCCAGGTCTGTGCTTGGAATGGAAAGAACTGGGAGTTAAAACAGTAGATTAAGCCTGGTATTGATGTTTGCCTTTTCAGAGGCTTGTTTATTGCATCTGCACCATCAGAAAGTAAAGTTAAATCACTATGAGAAGAAGAAAAGCTTCAAAACTAACATGAAGTTTGTCAGTCCCTGGGAATTGCTCACAAATACATTTATGAGACTGAGAAAAATGTGTCTCCATCAAAGCAGAATATGTGGGTGTCAGTCAGGATGCATCAATGGTAGGTTAACGGTTTGGGGTTTTTTCTACTTTTATTCTACACTGTCTTTCTTTTGCAAATTTTGTAATTCATCATGAAATTGTTGTGGCTGGAGGTGTCCACTCCTTCTAAAAGCATGAGAGTTCTGTTTTCATAAGTAGATAAGTCCTATGTTTAAAAATTTATGTTCTAACAAGTAATCTCGAAGCTTGATATTTACTCATGTAAATATCATGCAAATATGATATTTACTCTTGTAATTATGTCTGCTAATACCAACTCTGATTTCAGGCTTAAAAGAATGTAATTGTGTAAATTTTTACGGCCTAGACCTGGACACACTGTAGAATAATTTTTTTCATATGGAGTGCTCTGAGCCCCATCCAACCTGGCCCTGAACACTTCCAGGGGTGGGACATCCAGGGCTTCTCTGAGGAACCTGTGCCAGTGCCACACTGGTGATGAGGGCCACTCACTCATAGAAGTATGGGAGAAAAAAGGGGTGTTTTGTAAATAAACATCTAAAAGATTTTTTTCCCCATCTTGCTTTCAGTATTAAACCATAAATTGGTTTAACTAGGAAAAAGCTGAATAACTGAACCCAATAAAATGTTGAGTTGCACAACATGTATCTTCATATTTATTCTTTATCTATTTTCCAATATTTTTAGTAAGATGAGGAAAAAAATTGATATTAAGCAGAGATAAAAGGTCTCAAAAGAAAAGTTTTAATTTTCAAGTTATACAGAACCTCTTTTAGAAAGTATTGATATCTTAGTGAAACTTCTTCGATGTCAGCTTAAAGGAAATAAGAATATATTCTTAATATCTTTAAGCTCTGTGTAAAGAACGCAATCCCAGTGGGATGGAAGCTGTGTATTAAAGTGTGGTTTATGTTGTAAGAGTGCATAGAGATCTGCTTGAAGTGTTTCCTGCTTTACAGAATTTATTACTGAAGAAAAATGTATTTGATAGAAACAGATGCACTGGCTTGTAAACTTTAATACAAGAACACTGCCTCACATACACACTCCAGGGAATGTGGCAGGCACAGGCATTGGAAACTTTCAAACCTCCCTTAGTTGGATAGATAGGAAAAGTCAACATTGTGGAAGGGAAAAGGCAATAATTAGTATGAAAAAAAACGAAAAACAAACAAACAAACATAAAAGGAAAAATAAATGAACATTTGTAAAAAGAGACCTGATTTTTTCTTGATAGTGTAACTTTATCAGAGTAATAGTAACTGGGACTTTGTTAATAGTATGTCCACCAAAGTTAGTGCAATTATTACAATGAGAAAGATAATTCAGCCAAATGTCTCATTCCTTGAAAAGAAAAAAGCTTCCTGAAGAATAATGCCTTTTTTTTTCTTTCTCTTTTTTTTTTTTTTTAATAGCAAGAGCCCTCTGTTTGGACAGAAAAGTTCAAGAGCAGTATGCATGGTGTTTGCTGTTCTCACAAGCATGTTTGACTCTTCCTTTGAAATCCAATTTTGAAAAATCAATAGAATTTCTGAAGTGTATTGCATCCTCCCTGCCACAGAACGTGTTGTGCCATATTACGAAAAGGTTGGTTGTTTTTTCTTTGTTTACTAATCTAGACAATTTGAAAAAAAAGGATCAATTTCCTGTGGAGAGGGTCAGGCAGAAATTCCACATTTTCAGGGAACACTATTTCTGAGGTCCTTGTGGTGCTATAAAATGCAATTCCCCCTTGAAGATCTGGTCACACCAGCACCACGGGCTGGTCCCAGAGACAGAGGCCACCAGCATTACACACAGTGAGAAGTGTGTTTCATTTTAAATATCCTGGTGATTTAAGAAATTAACTTTTTTCTTTTTTGTTTTCTTTTTTCTTTTTTTTTTTTTTTTTACTTTGTATAGTCCAATTTATTTGTGGAGAGCACCTATTGACCCAAAACA
>JAOXXN010000102.1:33986080-34009608 GCA_026770055.1 Myrmophylax atrothorax
CCATTTTTCTCTGCTAGAAATGACATCTGACTTTATCTTTCATCTTGAAAAACTTAGTCAAGTTGGCCAAAAAGAGATAAGATTTTGAATGGTTCTGTCTTATTTTCTAATCAGGTATATAAATCCTGAGTACACTGCATGGATGCTGCTGCTAAGATTGATCAGAACTAAGGACAACATAAAAAAAATAGATAATCTCTTAACATCGAGTACTTTCTCCATTTGGACATCTTCATGGGACGGACAGAGGAGAGAGGATATTTTATGACAGCACCTTTCACGGTGTTCTTCTGCATGATCAGATCAGAAGGAAAGGTGTTGAGGGAGACTGATGGAAAATAAGGCATCAGAATGGCTGTACACCCAGACTAATCATCTCCATCTGGTAAACAAGACTCTATTTGCATATGCATGTATATACCATTGCAGTTATGGGAGCTATTTACTGCTTAATAAGCACTGACAGTGGACCCAATCCAACCCTCCTGGAAGTCTCTTTGAGTCCTTCAATTAGGTCATGGCATAGATTGCATAGCACATAAGGATCCTGCACTGTGTCTAAATTAGATCTTTCAGTTGCCTTTGAATCAGTTGAATGGATAATTGAACATAGTCAGGTAAACTTTTATGATGTTTATACAACTGTAATTGTGATAATGATTCTTTGGACAACATTTGAGAAATTGCCTTGGCACTAAAAGCATGAGATAGACTCACTAGAGCTCTTGCATGAAGGAGTTCTGAGTGTTCTTTGTGGACAAGGCACCACTGTTTGTGTCTAAATCACCATCCACAGTGTATTCCCCCATCCTACTTCTGTACTAGTCTGTAGCAATGATGGACTGGGTGGAGAAGGGTTCCTTTCCTCCCTATGTGCTTGGGTTTTTTTCTTGTCATGGCATGAAGTCATGGCTCAAGTTGTGCTCTTTATCCAGGAATTATAAAACTCTCCTAAGTCTTTGATTATGACAGTGAGATGCTATAGGAATCATTTCTGTTGCTTAATGGTAAGAGAGGACAGAAGGAAATATAGACATATGTAAACAATTACTACTAGTAGTGTTAAATTAACTAACACCACACATTTTTCTTCACCAAGTTACACTTCATATTTTTATTAATTCAGCGTTTATTGTGGCTACTCCTGAAGATTTTCCACCACAGTTTTGCCATCAAATTATTTGGTTTGTCCCTCCAGGCTCTGTCTTTACTTGCTAGTAAGAACAATTTTATGGTAGTCCTGACCCTACAATGTGATGCTGGAGAACGTTCTCTGGTTTCAGAGCACTCATCACATCATGTTGTTCCTGGGGAGCAAAGTTGGGATATGTTTATCAGTTACTGGATGCTTGGGGCATTATAAACTTCTACAGCACAGGACTTAGTCAAAAAATCCAGCACAGGACTTAGTTGGGGGCTACTATGAGGACAGCCACTAAAGCCAACCAGAACTGTGCAGCTATGCAAGCTGAGGAATTTTTTCCATAGTGCAGGAAATGGCATCATTACCCCAGTAATAATATGTATGGATGAATCAGTGTAAACATTTGGGAAATCTGAGAAATCCTTTTACCTTTTTTTTTTTTAAGGTAAAATGCAGAATAACAAGAATGATGTATATAGTTCACCAATCAAGAAATATTTCCCTTTTTACTTTGCCTTAAAAGGATTTTCTGCATATTTAGTTCTAAGGTAGTACATCATATTTAAGAATCCACAATTTATGGCATGAAAAGCTTTCATATTTATAATGTGCCATAACTAGTAATGAGGGCTATACTTTTGCTGTACCAGGCTTTCACATTTGTTTAATTTAGAAGGTACTTTGCTATAAAAGGAAGTGCTCTCTCTGGATTTTAGCTGGTATAATTAACGCTATTTCACATCTACACTCCAATATACACAAATTGATTGTGCTTATGCTGTAAAATATGACACATTCTTCTTTGATTTTCAGTCACTGCCTTTGGTGAAAAGAATGAAAAGATTACAAGATAAATATTTCTACAGACATATATTAGCAGGAGGAATACCAAAGGGGAGTGTTGTCATTAAGAAGTGGGAGTTAGCTATTTCAGTTGTCTAATGAATAGCTAAGTACCTCAGATGCAATGTGAGCTCACTATGTCAAACTAAAACCCATTAAAAGCATCACTATGGAAGTTACAGAATACATTGGAAGTGACTTTTTCAGTAGGAAAATTTTACTACCAAAAAAGTAGTCTTTTGATTTTTTAATTTTCCAATGAGCCCACTGAAGAAATTATTCAAATAAATATTTTTAATTAAGTTGAATTTAAAGTTTGTAAGGCTTTTTATTTAAACTTTGGAAACAAGTAAAGGCTGCAGTTTTTTATTTTCATAGGGTTTTTTCATCTTTACGTTTCCCCTTTGTGTATTTTTCCTTCTCCTCACTACTGCTAATGGGAAAGTCAAAGAAGGGAAGCAGCTCTGTGGAAGACAGGAGGATGTTTATATGCATGCCATAGAAAACACTCCTATTCTTTTGCTCTTGGCAATGTTGCCCATCTTCAGGCTTTGCCTTACTTTTCTTGTGACAGTCCTTTGGGGACTCATCCCCAGGCCTTGAGTGGGTGGCAATGGTGCCAAAGTGACAGCTGGTCACCGCTCATCCCCTGCAGCTCTGCTACCGCACTGTGAGTGTGCTCCCTCCTTGTGAGCTGACCTGCAGGCATTGGGGCTGGGCAAATGGATTTCCTTGGGCTGTATTGGATGGATACTCTGCTATGGATCTCAGAAGCAGTTCTGATAGTTTATCAGCTTTGTTTGCCGACAACGTTTTAGTCGTATAGAGGGGGGTAAAAGGTGCTCTTTTCCCCTATCTTTGACTGATTTTGAATGTTTCTTTTCTGTCGTGTTTAATACTCTTACCTGAGCCTTACAGTCAACAGACCCAGATGCCCAAAAGCTGATGCTCCACTCATCCTCTCAGCCTGTTGCTTCCTTGTCCCTAAAATTTCTTTTAGCTATTTCTCTTCTCTTCCTTCCCCATTTAAGCTCTGCAGATAAGTGTCTTTCTAATAATTTTTTATTTCTGAACACTCATATGGTTTGTTACTTGAGCCCACAAGCTTTTTCTGCAATTCTATTCACAATACCTAACACACTCCTCATTTCAAACACATTTCCCCACCACATTCCCTTTCATGACTGCAGGGGAATGTTTTAGTTCCAGACCTCAGTGTCAGGCTTTGCCTTCAGGTTATAGTTTTGTATGAGGACAGAAGCAGGAGTTGCCTTCCCCTCTCCTTAAATAAAGAGCTATAAAATCATTTGCTAATGTGTTAACATTTTTTTGGATAGGCAGGCAAAGAAGTTGCTTAACTGATGTGTAATAAGGTAGTATAATCATCATAATAATTGAAAGAGAAATTATTTACTATAATAAATGGGAATATAAGTAGGAGTAATGGGACTGTGAAAGGATGGGTAAGAAACTTGGCTGTATATCAAGAAGTGATATATCTTAGTGAAATAACCTAGTTATTGAGATGGCAGAAGCCCCATCAGCTGGGCTCATTTAAGGCTGCACTGGACAGAGCAGTAATGAATGTCTGTCCACAAGGAAGAAACCTGCAGTTCTTGAGGGGCCCAGTGAATCCTGGGGTTTTTCTCTTTCAAGCATGTGTGACTCTGAGCCAGGATGACATAGAAGGACAGGCTTTCCAGACTCCCTGTGCTCTACTAGAACATGAATTGCTTAGAAGCATTTTTGTGTGCTATCAATAACAGGATTAAAGAATGAGTTATTCAACTAAAATTACTTTCTTTCATTTCAGACCTTTTTTTTCCAATATAAAAATGTGCTATACGGCTGAAAGGGTGTCCCCTTTCCAAGGGGCACTTTTCAGTAATTTATTACTCCCTAAACACAATAATCTGGCAGATCACTGTCCATTCTTAGTCCTAAATCAAAAAGGAATATTTTAGAATATAAATGTATAGAGAGATTTGAAATAATATTCCAATCTAGTTTAATATCCCAGAGTTTAAATAATTGCAGATACATGAGGCATGGGAATGTCTTTGAACCTCTTGTAATTCTTCTGCAGCTTCTACATATCAAGCAACCAAACTTGCTTGGAAAATGTTCCTGACCACATTATAAATGCTGTTCAGCAAAGCAGGGAAGCTGTAGATGTGCAGAGCTAATCTCTGAGCTCAGACTACCCAATTTAGGTGAAATCTTTATCTGAGGCAGACGTGCAACCTTTAATGGAATTGTTGCCTTTCTTCCTCACATTTCATCAACAGACTTCTCCAGCTTTGACATCATTTCAGATGCACCTCCAGAGCATGCTGGACTGAAACTGGGCCATTAGGATATCAGAATTAGGGTATTGTGCCTGCCGAGCCCCTGTGCTCCTAAACTCATTATCTGTGCCATTAGGAGGTTAACAGCGGAATGACAAACCTGGAATGTGATCTGAAATATTAACAACTTTGGATCAAACATGCCAGAGTCAAACTTTAAAAACTTTCTATGATGTCAATTAGCTGGGATAAATAGATCCATGAATGATTAGGGAAGTTAAGTGAGGAAAAGTTGTACACAGTTTAGGCTGTCAAACACAATGATACTGTTTTGGCCCTGTAAGTCTTTAAGCAGCTTATTGCTGGGTAACAGAAGGCCATTTGGACACTACAGCAGGACATACAACATTTATTTTTGCACTTTTCCCCTGATATTTGTCATTTAGCATTTCTAGACCTCTTTCACCTGTGACAGTATGGCCATCTTTATGGGGTTTTTTTGGTTGAGATTATGGTTGTCAACTTCAGCTGTGCATAAACCAGCTCTGGAAGTAGAAGAAATCAAGAACATCCTTGGGAGGAGTGACTTTACATCAGGTGTTAGTAAAATGCTGAAAAGGGCCAGCTGTCCCTGTGAGAGGTGCTGCTCCAGGGAGGTAATGGCTCACTTGTGTGGCTTTGGGGAGTCACTAACACATTATTTAGTAAAGACACCCTTTCAAAGTCATTAGTAATGGTTCTGTTTGAAGAACATTTTGGAATCTAACCTTTGTCTTGTAAAAATTATTCAGACTCAAACCCATTGCTTCTCTAAGAGTGATCCACTTTTAATCCTTTTCTTAAAAGGAGTATAAACATCTGGAGGGAAACCACGGTATGTTACTGAAGCACGACATTCCTCAAGGTAAGCAAACTAGTACAACACTCTTTTGATATTCTAATGTAAAACCAAATGCATGCCACATCCAGAAACTGATAAGTGCAGTAATTGAGCCAAATTATTTCAAAGTAGAATACTCACCAGCCATCAAATGTGATAATGTGTGGATCAGTGAAAGAGTAGCAGTTCCCTGTTGGGAGGTCTTGAACTGTGACCTAGTTAAAATGAAATGTGTAATGAATACAGTCTACGCAGCAGTTTTGCTTCATTACTGTTCCTCACAAAACATTAGGGGCAGGATTCATGGGTTAAGTACAAACTACAATCTGACTTCTGAAACATGATTGTGGATGGGTATGAAATAGGCTTCGCTTTCAAACAATGGAGTTTAATCACATGCAATATGGGAGTTCAAAGTGCTCCTATTCACCTGATGTAATGTCTTTCTTTGTCTGGTAAAATATGAAGCTTTTTTATTAAAACTTTTTTGCTAAGAAGTAGATCATTCACTGAAATTGTCAGGAGAGCAGAGGGCTCATTAAATTGTACAAATTTAATGCCTGAGGTATGGTGAAAGGTATACTGTAATCAAGTAGCATTAGCATGTTTCAGTAGTAGCTACCTGTCCTCTATTTTGACCTTAGTCTTCCAGTTACAGCATCTGATTGGCTGATTTATATATTTGATATGGTTATTGATCAGATACTGGTGAGGAGGCTCCAAATCAGGCTGCTGGAACGATCTGCTTTAGGCACATGTATAAAAGAGGAAAGGATCTACTACAGCAACAGAGATCTTCATCTGCATCAGCTCTTGGTTCCTGGGACACTAGTTGGGTCACAAAAGAGGTGTGAGAGTCCTGATACCCTGCAAGGAGCCTCAGAAAACCAGAGACAGGACTTTGAAGCTGGAATACCTGAATCTCAGGCCGTGCTGGGCCCACGTTGCCACATCTGTTCAAGAAGGTGTTTTTCCATGGCTGAATGCTCAGCTGTCCATTTCTCAGGACTGTAATTTGGGTTGTGTAGTGATTTGTGATATGAGGAGCTCCCAGTTATACTGGTGGGATTGATGAAGTGCTGTGGTTTTCCCTTATCCATCCTGCCAGACTGATTTCTTGGACAGGGCTGTTAGTTCTTTGCTCTCTCTTTGCCTTTGAGAAGTCCAGAGATGCACTTGAATTAGTTCTACCAGGATCCATGGAGCGGGGAAGAAGAATGGCTGCTCTATCCTTTTGCAGTCTTTCAGTGACAAAGCAGAACTCAGCTTTTGGGAACAGTGGTGAAATTAAATAAATGAATGAAACACAGCTCCTGACAATATTCCTCACCTGTGGCAATACATCATCTGTATTTCAAAATGCTCCTTAACCATGGCACAGAGACAATTCTTAGACACCCCCGCAGTGCCTGGCACTCCAAACTATTAGAGTGATGGTCTTGAGAAAGGAAAAACTGAACACCTTTTTGAACAGTGTTTTGGTCTGAGGTCTTTTGTATCAGATCTAAATTGTGATGTGAAGAAATATCTGAGAATTTTCCCATTTTCTCCACGGCCTCACACGTCCTAAGTTAAACTTAAGCACAAACAAATCCACGTGTTCCTTTCTGCTCTGCTCTTTCTTGCATGATGTCAGCAGAAGTCCTGGCTGTAGGCAGGTGTAGTTTGCTGAGGAAATTCTCTTTTTATATATCAGGATGTTCTGCCCACCATTTCTGTTCAAATTTCAGATAAATCAAAAATATTTGAACAAGTCAGAAGGACTAAAGATTATGTGGATTTTAATGCATCAGCTTTTTCTAGCCCTGTTGCAGGAACTGTGTTACATTAGAGCCTCTAATTAACCACAAAGCAGAAACAGGGAAATGGGGGAGGGGAAGGTAATGTCTATTGTTTCCACAGATGAAGTTTTAACTGAGATAAATGGAATTTATTATTAAAATTGATTAATTCAATTTCACACTTGCTACGTTTTCATATTTTAATGAAAGCATTTGTAACTTCAAGAAAAAATATGGGTATGTGAGTGCACTGCACTGAACTAGCTCTAATTTCTGATTTTAGAATCTTAAAAAGTTTAAAAGAAGCCTGTTCTGGAGAGGAAAGGCTATAGTTCTATGCTTGGTCTTCTTTTGGTCCAGTTTAATCTCATTCTCTCATGAGCAAATCCACAAAAATCAAGGCAGGGAAATTGTGGATTTCATTGGGAGTTTGGTTTTGGATACTTAAAATACACCAACTTGGATGTAGTGCTGCTCTGGGAAATTCAGCTTAGTCAGATCTGTGCTCTGGTTATTTCTCAGGGGGGTGGGATTAAAAGGCTCAAACCACCCAGCTGAGGCCCTGGAACAGCTTCAGATACAAGGGGCTGGTCCCTGCTCAACACGTTGCTTTGGCCAGGCTTTCTGCAGGGAAAGCTTGTCTTACCTCCCTGATTGCTTCCACTTATTTTTATTTTGTACAGTTTTTACAGGGATAAATGAAGAAATGGAGCAGCCACGTGTGTGTCATTGAAGGTGTCTCTGTGATTCCTGACTCAGTCACAGATTGACCCCTGCTGAGCCCAGTTGTCTCTCATTTCCAAGACTCTGACCTTCCTCTGCTTTTTCAGAAAATACTTTCCAAACCCTCAATTTCCCCACTCCCTTCTTCTTGAAAAGGTGTTAATTCCCTAAGCCACATTCTCCCTCTCTCCTCTTCCAGCATACAGAAGCATGTCTGGTTACATCTATATTCTGGCTCTTGGCCTTACTGATGTGCTGACTAATAATCTGTTAAAGCACAAGGAACTGCATGTTAATTTTCTTGGTGTATAAGGTGACTGTTACGGTTTACTCTGCTGACAGAGGGCAGGGTTAGATTAGATATTAGGAAGAAATCCTTTACTGTGAGGGTGGTGAGGACCTGGCACAGATTTCCCAAAGAAACTGTGGCTGCCCCATCCCTAGAATTGTTCAAGGCCAGATTTGACAAGGCTTGGAGCAACCTGGTCTAGTGGAAGGTGTCCCTGCCCATGACAGGGGTTGGAACTAAATGAGCTTTAAGGTCCCTTCCAACACAAACCATTCTGTAGCCATCTCAGAAAGTTTCTGTGGCTTAGGTTTATCAGTATCTCATTTTCTTCAGAAAAAAAAAAAGCCTCTCATTTAAATCTGACACATTTTCCAACTAATTTGATGATCTGACCTTCACATCCTCGGGTGTGTAAGCCCTCCAAAGCACATCCCTCTGTCCAACTGGCCGGGCTGTGATGCGGCTGACGCGGTTCCCATCCTGAGCGAAGTCTGTCACAGCTGTCACTGCCACCGTGGCTGCTGCACAGCTGCTTTCTGAGCAGGGTGCCCGCAGCAGATCCACCTGGCACGCTGAGAGGGCGATGTCTGGGGGCCCTGGGAACTGGCTGCCTAAAAGGAACATGAACACAGAGTCTGACAAGAGTTCTCCAAACAGCTGCCCACATCCTGCTCACCGTTCAACGTAAAAGCTTCATGTTCCAGGGCACACATGCCTTGAACTAGATGGGGTTTGCATGAAGGCAGTTGGGACTGAGTGGATCTGGCATCACCCTGCACACTTTCCTGAGCTATTTTTCCCCCCATGTGTTACAAAGTTTAGTATAACTCCATGGTCCTTATTTTTTCACAGGTGCTAGTATTTCTGGGGTGACAGTGATATCTTTATGGGTCCGTGCACAGTGAGTGAAGACAGGTAGTTCTCCTGACAAAGAAAGAGATGAATCTGCATTTCTGGAAAACATTTTTCTTTCACTAAAGAGTATAAGGAAATATCACCTACGAGTCCTTTATTTTAAAATAAACTGATTTTCCAAGTGGAAAGAGGGGGTTCTTGAGTCAGTTTTTAGTGAGCTATGGATCCAAAACAGGAAGGCAAGCACAGCAGATCTGTGTTTGTATTTTTAGCTTAATTAGGTTGCAGTGTTTTACGTCCCAGTCTGTAAAGTGATGGTAGTTTTATTTGTATCCTTCACAGAGATATTGTGAGGATAAATTTGCTAAAAGAATGAGGAAAAATACTAAGTTATGGAGGTATTTGCTATATAAGTATCTGTGGTGGGCAGGGAAATGATGGGTGCTGGCAAAATCAGTATGACAATGGCAGCACAAGTCACTCATGCAGCTCTGCCTCTGAACATCATACCTTGCCTAAAGGGACCTCTACAAGCAGCAGGAATGGTAATGTCCACTCCTCTTGGGTGCTGGCCCTTCCTGCTGAATTTATATTTCAATAGATGTGTTTTTCCTTGCAAACACTGAATGACGATAGCATTCAGTTCTGAGTCATCTGGTCTGCATTGTATATGGTGTGTATCTGCTTCTCAAGAAGCCACCCAACCTTTCATTAATTCTTTAGTTGATAAAAAATGAAAATATGGCCCAGCTGAAGCCAGTCAGAATCTCACTGCTGATTTCAAGACCTCTAGTGTTTTTTAAGGAATATTTAGTTTTCTGTCCCAGACCATTAATTATCATCTGATAAAATTCTAGAACAGTAATGGACTTAAACTGAGGTGAAAATACGTGATTTTCTGATATTAAAAAAGTGATTTTCATATAATTTCTCCCATTTGTAGAATTGCTTAATAATTTATGGAGGTGACAATAAGGTATTTTAAGTTGACATTTCTAACACAATCAAATAATCAATGTTTTATTCCTCATGGAAAAATCTTATGAAATATAATTTAAATTAACCATGTAGACTACTATAGGAGCAGAACTAAAGTCTACAGATATTAATAACATATTATCTCTCACATCAAATCCTTATCGCCTGCTTCACCTCACATCTTATTGAAAAGTCTTGGCTCATATTCAAGGTTCTTGATTCAATTAAATTGGAAGTTTCCATAAGGAATAGTTATTGCTATTACAGCCCCATGGGCTGTGCTCACAATCCAGAGCAAAAGTTTAAAATCAAAGAAAATTATCTTGTCAAAATAGTAATGATAAACTTAAGAGAAGCCCAACTCCAGTGGCTCTGCTGTGCCTTGGCATTCATTATGATATTGTCTGAACTTGGAGAGATATTTCTGTGCTTGTAATTAGCTTTCTTATCACTTATTCCCTACATAATTAGCACAATTTTGTTGTTATATGGATTCAGTCAGACAAGGAGCTTGTCAGTTAATTTATTCAGAATAGACGAATCTCAGCTAAAATGATTCTTATTTTTAATTTACAGCACTGTGGCCACCATTACATTTTTCAGAAGCCCATGGTGTTCCTTCAGATAAACTAATGAACTCTAAAGACAATAAAGGCTCAAAACAGACATGTGGTTATGCAAACATCCAGCAGCAGATACTCAACTTGGAGTATGTACAGATAGCTCCATTGATCATACAGCCCAAGTGTCATCCAAGGAAATAGCCTCAGGATGAGCAACCAGGGGCTAGAGCTGGGTTTGGTATAAGCAGCAGAAATGAGCTGATTGAAACTAACAGAAATTTTCCACTTCAGCGACAACTTCTTTCAAAGATTAGTTAATTGGATGAGTTGTGCCTTCCTCCTGGCACCTCTTGGCACCAACACATCAGGCCTATTGACAGCTTGAAAATAGAGCTGCTTCTGCAAGTCTTGTATCCTCTCTTTCTTCCAGTCCAATGCACACTGTGGGATTGGAGAAGCCCCTGGCAAGGGGTCAGGCTCAGTCCAATCTAAAAAGATCAACCTCCTCCACTTGAGAGCTCCTGTATCTTGCTTTCAGTGCTAGTGAGATTTTAAAAGACTTTATCGATGCTTAAGAAATTGTGAGTTAAAAATAATGACCCTGACTGGGACTGATTCTTATTTGATCCTTGTAACAGTCAATGTCTGAGTTGCTTGGAGTCTGTGGGGACATCCCACCACCCACCAGCATCAATATCCTCCATCCCTCAATATGAGGCTCTTTGCTACCTCGATATCTAAGAAAACCCATTCCCATGAGCTCAGTGGATGTTTCCTGATGGACCAGCACAGCCTCTGAGCCAAGAGCAACAGGTAGAACTCAGCCATGGAGAAATGCAAAGCACTCCACGTCCAAGAGCCAACACAGCTGCAGAACCATAAGGTGCTGCTCACTTTAAGATCATTGTGTTATGATACCATTTGAATTATTTTTTTTCCTTCTGTCTAAGCACTTGGCTGCTGCTGATGAGAGTTAAGAGAGGGATTTAAACAGAGAAAAATATCAGGAACTATCTGGATTTTGCCAAAATATTTTAGAGCTGGGTTTTTATGGGTAGAGAAATTGCAGCTGTAATCCTATCCCTGGACATTTCTCTCATTGAGTCACTTATGGAAGAGAAATAAATGCCTTGTTAGAAAAAGGCTTGTGTGCTTTACTCAGTGCAAACGGAAAGTAAACAGGAAGTCCACCCAACTGACCTGATGAAAGCATTTGCTGAATAAAAAGGCAAGAGTTTTCTAAGTGACATTGTCAATGTTTTCAGGTTTTTAAAAAAATTTAGAAAGAAAACAGTGTGTAAGCATAAGAACTATTTTTTTCATTCTATATTAAGTTAGAAAAAAACTACAAGCCAGCAAAAGAAAGGAAAAAAAAGGCCTCAGTATACATTTACTGAATAATAAATCTGCAGGGCAGCTTTTTATTGATAATTAATGAAATTATTCTACCTAAGAACATTGCTACTACAAAAACCTTGGAATCTTACACCCCTAGAATTTAAAATAAATTCTTCTACTCACAGTTATTTTATCCATAAATGTCAACAGACTGTTCAGGTTATTGCTGAGTAGATTTATATTTTGTTTTGGTTTTGGTTTTTTTTTTTTACACCAAAAAACCTGTCTGAAATTATCAGCTGTTTTATTCTGCAGACAAATATATTGCCTAGTTTTTGATTTTATGGCTTCTGCCCTTTCTTATTATTTACATATTATATTTTCTATTAGAATTCATTGTAACTTAAATACCAGAAAAATAATCCCATTGATTTGCTGTCAATATGTAAAACTCTTACCCAGATCCTCAGTACTCAGCTGCAAAGTAATTTTACAGGAATCATCCTGCCCAGGACAAGCAATGGGTACTGTGCTCAGAACAGTCAAAACGTGCTCTTTGCCATCCTCTGCAATTTGTAGTGATTCTGGTAAGAACTGGAAATAAGAAAACAATTTCAAGATAATTTTGACAGGCAAGACAGATGACAGGTTAATTAGGCAACACTGATATCTATGAAATTTTAAGTGGTTTTAATCAATTATGAAGATGTATAATTGCTTGCAAAATAATAATAATCTTTATCATAATCCTCTTAATAATAACAATTTTTATAGTAATGATCTTCAACTTTATAAGGTAAAATTGTTAATATAGTTTAAAATTCTTGGCAATTAAGAAAATGTTTGCAGGTTTTTTTATATCGTGCATAATTACTTCTCATCTCCAAATCTCAAACCAGGTTTTTATTAAGCCTGAAAACATCAGCATCGTGTAGAATTTATTAATTTTTAATAACCATGGTTTAAAGGAGCTTCTATTCCAAGTCACTGGGAGAAATACCATGGCATGAAGTATGGCATAACCTCATGGGCATGGACTCTCTGTTTGTAGACTGTGACAGGTGCAAAATAAGTGCATTTTTTGCGCACTCCCCTTCCCTGCCATGGCAAGAAGAAGGATTTCTCCACATGGAACATATTACAGATTGAGGGACACGTGGCAGTGAGAGAGCTCGGGTTTTGCTGTTTCTGTCTGTCTGCTCTCCCCAAGAAAGAGCAGAAAACACCACTCAGGGCTAGTCAGAAACAGGAATTTCCATTCCCAGCGAAACTCTGACATTTCAAAAGAACCCCTCCAAAACTGCTTTTCAAATATCACACAGAATGGGCACCAGATTTTTCAAACACCATTCATGGAGGCATGAAGCTTAGGTACTCAGAAGATCTCAAAATCTCCTGCACTGCCAGGCTGACAGCCTAATCCTTGAGTGGGATTAGACCTGGTTCTTGCACTCAGTGTGAATTTATCTTCAGCGGTTTCTATTTTGTAATGCCTGACCATAGGAAGATGATGGATAAAAATTTGGTTTTTCTCTTCATTTGTTCTGGTTTAGTTACAACAAAATCCTGCATCCTTGCCAGTTTGTAGTTTGTCTTCCCATTAAACCACCGGAATATTTTAGGGCACACCAGAGCCACAACCTTTGTGGTACATTAATGTGCACACGGTGCTGATGGGTGTTTTAGTGTGTTTTGCAAACAAAGTGAAAGCCATATTCTCAAAGTGAACATAAAAGCAGCACTGGTTATGCTGATCAGGACTTATGTTTCTGCTTCCTGGCTTTCAGAGCCTGGACAAACATTCCCTAGTCATTAAATCAGGGCCATCAGCATTACCTTGATCCCAGCATAGAAACCTTTGCTCTCCTCAGGCAGTGACTGCTGCTCAGGAGTGTCCCTTGCAAAAGCTGTGACAGTGCAAGAGACCTGTAATAAATAAATAAACAGCACATGTTATATAGCATTTCTTGAAAAACATTCATATAATTATGCACCTTCCTGTTGCTCAGAATTTTTAAGATTTCTGTCTACTCTTGAAATATATTTTGGGGATTTGAGCTTTAAGATTGTTTATGCATATATCTCGAGATTTGAATGATTTTTTTTTTTCATTTAATAAGTGAAAAACCAGAGAATTTGTCTCAACAGTTAAAAACACTGAATGCTTACAGATGGGTTTTCTTCTCCAGGTCTTCAAGTACCTTGGGTTGTGATTTTGACTCATTTTACTTAGGGAGAATTTCATTGTTCACAGATGGTACTGTCAGGATTAGGACATTTGCCCTTGGGTTCCCAGACTTCAGTCTGTCCACTGGATCAAATATCCTCTCTCTGTACCATGTTTGCAAGCATTTTATTTTCAAATTTAAATTAGTTTGACAGTTATCCAGTCTCAGAAACTGTGTCAGCAATATAAGAAGTTCCTTTTTCTTCCTTATTGCATTATAAAAGATGATGCAGATGTGCCTACCGGGTTTATATAATATTAAAACAAAAACCAACCAACCAACCAAACAAACCCCCCCCCAAAAAACCAAACCCCAAACCCCGGAAAATTGTCCCCAAACCAAAACCTCCCCCAAACAGAATGTACCAGGACACTTATGTTTTATTCCTAGCACAGTCACATAACTTTTATCTCTGCTGAGCCTGCACACCATCTGCCATCTTAATGTTTCATTGGTTTCAGAAAACCCAAACTGCTAAAATAATTTCTAGGATCATAAGATTAAAATACAGAAATGTTCCTTAAAGCTCATGACAATAGACTCTGAGACTGTAGTTCTAAATATTTTTTTGGGGGCCCCTTCTCGGAAATGGACTAACAGATTGTGACATACTAAATCAAATTACAAATAGTCAGATGACATATTTATAGCTACTGCCTTTTTCAAGCCTCGAGTAACCCATGAAGAAGAACTCGAACAATCCAATTTTTTGCCATTGTGATAAACTCCTTTGGATGGATTTTCCAGCATCATTCCCTGGCCATGCTGATCTTGGCAGCTGCCATGCTGATCTTGGCAGCTCTCACATGCTGGCTCAGACCTGACCCTCGTGACCACTAGCTACAAAACAGGCTCAAACCCAGGATATTCCCAGATTCATGTGCTAATATGGGCATGAGTTGCTCAGCAACCTGCAATAGTACTTTTACCACCCTAAAAATCCCTCTTCCTTACTATCACACTGAAGAATCTTCTTCCCAAACTCATTTGCACACAACAAAAACTGCCCACCAGCAACATGGGGTCGTTTGTAGGGCTATGGGGAAAAACAAGTGTTTTCTGTGCTCTTCAAGCAGATTACTTGTAGTCCAGCTCAGTCCCAGGTTTATGTGCCTTTTGGGATGTTTTTACCTTCACAATTTTTCTCACTCTTTTGCAGACAGCTCCAGCTTGTGTGGCCCAGTGAAAATGGTGTCATTTGTTACATTAATGAGATGGAAGCCTTGAGGTCATACTGGGTGTACTGGGGGAAAACAGAGCCAGACCTCACCTCACAGAGGTACTTTACAGTTAAAATTCCTCAGATATTCTATAGTTAACCAGTTTGCCTCCAAAGGAGACCAAGTCATTGTCTCCTCAAGGTAATAAGTCCCTGTTATCATTAGGTATTTATTATCTCCAATCATTCCCTAAAGGCTCCTGTACAGTTTACAGACTTTTCAAAACAGTTCTTCTGCTGGGAAGGCAGAAGATGAGCACTGATCATTCTCCTGCAGCTGCCACAGGGAGAGGCTGCAAAATCATGATCTGACAAGGTGGTGACAACAGAGACTTCAGACAATGCCTATTCCCCTACCAAACATGACTAATACTGATCCCCTTGCAGAGCTCCTGGAACAGATCATATGCACCTGCATTGCAGATAATATATTTGCACTCACTGGGCTCTTTGCACTTTTGGTTTCAGTGCTTTTAGCCAAAAACGTTTGCACTGAGACTTCCCTCTGAGCATTCCATATGGAGTGTTTGTGCCAAGGAGGGAGCTGTAATGACAGGCAACAGTGGTGTGCACAAGGATGCCTAGTGCTGACAGAAACATTGACCTGGTGATCTTCCCCAAAGCAACATTCTGGGAAATATCAGAACCCATCCCTGTTGCATGTCCTTTCTTATGTATTTTAGATATATATTTTATTGGTAGAGCATTGAACACTCAAAATTTACTCAGTAATGATACACTGAAATATTCTTAGACTATCAGGCAATTCAAGCTCTATTTTCAGTGCTCTTGGAGATCTTCAGTGCTTTTGGAGATTAGCACAAACTTTGCAAATTCAAAATATATTGACAGCCATTGCAAGTTACAGTTTATTTCTGTCTTTTATATCATTCCTTCCCTTGTAGTACCTTTACCTTGTTAGGTGCATGCTTCACAATCAGCAGATATGTTCATTGGCTACCAAGCTACAGGTTGACAGTTTGTCACATAATTATGATGATAGTCATTCCAAGGAGGGTTTTTTTCTTGCCTTCAGCTAAACACTAGCTCTTTTTTCTCCAGTTCAGTAATCAACTTTTTCTTTGTCTTTCTCTCTACCCCCCACTCCTCCCATCTCAGGATGCAGCCTTTTTAAAGCAAAGAGATAAAAGCACCACTGACAGCAGTATGCTGATGGCTGTGACAAGTTAGGCAGTATTTTTCCACAAACTCATAGGATCTGTTAAAAAAATCAAATTACTATTTTTCATCATCCATTTTAAAGGGACAGAAATGCAAGGGTGCCTGCAGACAGGATGACTGGGTTTCTTAGCATGGGCTGCTCCCTTTTTCCCATGTGCTGGCAGAACTTTCCATAGGGCAGAAAACTACTTCTGGGCACAAAATTTTGATTAAAAAGGTCCTTTTAGCTAAGCAGTGTCTCCTTTTCCTGTGTGTTGAGGCAGATTTCCCTCCTTCCAGGGACTCAAACAAATGCCTTCCCATTTTTAAATGAACCTCATGAGCAGCTTATTTACCCAAAAGCAGAATTCAGTCAAAAATTTGGTGAGGGTCAAACAATTTGGGAAGATATTTTAATCCTAGGACCTGTCACAAGCTCCAGCACATTTCTTTCTAACAAAACCTGCATGTTAAAATGTGGGTGTTTCTCCCCATAGCTTTCAGAATTCAGAACTCCTCAAAATCAGCTGTTTATACTTATTTTGACCATAAAAATGCCTCCAATTTTACCTTTCCCTGTGCCCCTAAAGAATTCTGAAAGTAGTGTGGGTAGTGCAGGCTGAGGCATGGAGGGGAATGTTTGCCAGTGCATTCAGCACTGGATCTTTCATCAACCTCTCCCACTGTGCTTATACAAGGGGTTGAGTTCCCAAAGGCCAAAGAGGAGTGATCAACCACCCCTCCACCATCTCTCCATCAAACACTTGAGCTGCATTGTAATGACAAAGGCCACCCACTGACAATAGAGATGGCTTAAAGCTAAAATATTCACTTTTATTGGTGCTGATCATTCAAAACCCACATACAGCCAGGTATATATTAGGAGTGGAAAGTCTGGATTAAAAGGTAGATGGAGGCACTTTCCTTCTCAGGACAAACAATCTCATTAGAGGTGTGAGAATTCAGGGATGCTGATCCAGTCAGTAATGTATGTCCTCCACCTGTGAGCAGCTCTGTTCTCAACATAAGGTTCTGTCTAGAGTTACCTACTTCTCATTCACTGGGGAAGGGAAGTCTGGATGCTGCTGGGAAGATGCTGGTGTCTAAACTGGGAGTGATTTTTAGCTCCAGGGTTGGATCTGCTCTCCTACAGCTACATCACCCATGTCAGAAGGCAAGGCTGGGGCTGCAAGGGTAATAGTCACTCTGTAACACTCATGACTCGCAGGTGGAGGGTTGGGCAGGGAATCATCATGCTGGGTGAAAGGTGCCTCACGATGGCTGTCAAGGCATCGGAGCTGCCAGTGCCTGCTCCATTAAACACTAATGGGCTGGGGTTAGAAAAACCTGGAGTTGCCACTGTGCTGGGAGCTGGGAGTGCGTGTGGGAGGGAGCTGTGGTTTACAGCCTTGATGAAAAGAGCAAAGCATGAGCAGACCTGAAGGATGACATTTCTAGGGAAGCCAGAGGAAAAGAGAAATAGTTCTCATTAGCTCGAGGAAATGATCTGTCTGTAGGTATTTGCAGAAAAGAGTAGGAACAAAGTTTCTGGAAAGGCTTTCCAGAAGGGTGAGCAGGAAGGGGAAAGTAGGGAGAATCTGACTTTGATTTAATTAATGAACTAGACCTTAAAGCTTTAGAACACAAATCGCTCCCTGTGAGGGGCCGTTGGCTGCGGAAGGGAGGGAGCTGGTGAAGCAGCGTGACCTGGCACTGCGGGAAGTCCAGCTCTACTCACTTTGTAACTCACTGTGTATAAAGAAGGCAGCTCTTTCCAGTTGTCAAATGGCCAAACAGAGTGTGGAAGCTGACTGTAGGTCATTATTCTGCTAAGGAAAGAAATTTTCCCAGGGTAGTAGCAAGGTGTTTTATCATCTGCAGAGTTTTGCTCATCAACTCTCTGACCCTTTCTCCTTTAAAATCTCTGTTCAAGTTCACCCAGAGTTCTGTTTCTGTGGGGATGTTGCTCATTTTCTACCCAAGGGTTGAGAAAGAAATCGTAAATTCAGGTGTGACCTATAAACAAGCAGGTTTTCCTATTTCTGTTGTTGATTTTGACAAGTCCAGTGGTTGGAAGGTGATTAGTATTTAAGTGGGGGGAGATGCCACTTTTTGACACTTTGCAGTCCTGATGCCAGTGCAGACATGTGAACTGTGAAGTGACAAAGTCTGAGTCAGGGAGAGCTGTGCTGAGAGCAGGAAGTAATTGAAAAGGAAAGGTACCGAGTGTTGGTGCTGGCTGGGGGTTTGTAATATTAGAGTTTATTTTTGGGGGAGAGAGGAAGGAGCAAATTCTAAAGGTGGCCTGCTAAGTGCTTGACTATATACATAGGTATAGACTTAATGTGTTTTAACATTTATGAGACCATATGCCAGGGATTTTCCATCTACTCTAAGTGCAATCAATGTACTGGATCCATCATGTGGTATGGCCTTCTGCATGAGATTAGCAGCTTCTCTCCCAGGAGCTGAATTGGGATGTCAGTGCTGATGATAAGACCAAGATCCTATTTCTCTGAGAGATGAAACAGAAGTTCTCTTCAAGATCTGTCTTTCTTTATCACTAAGAACAACAGGACAGAAGGATCTCTTGCCCCATCACTGGAGGTGTTTAAGGCCATGTTGGATGGGGCTTGAAGCAACCTGGTCTAGTGGAAGGTGTCCCTGCCCATGGCAAGGGGGTCAGAACTGGATGATCTCTGGGGTCTCTTCCAATCCAAAGCAGTCTATGAAATTTCACACCTTTTCTCTTGTGAATGAAAAATAGTTATTTTACATACTGAGGCCCTTGTTTACAATTTTTTTGTCTGGGCCATAATCTGCTGTTGCTGAGTTCCAAGCAAAGCAGCCACGTCTGTCACAGAGCTCAGAAAGGCTGATTTTGTTTAAACATTCTTATTTTACAATGTGCATCGTGGTTTATGTACAGTGACAATTGCTTCTCACCGTGTGAACTTTTGGACTGCTGTGCTGAGCAAAATCTGCACAGTTTTCTTCTAAACACCTTTCTTTCTTAGCATAACTCATTACTCACAGTGCACTGCTATAATTTATAGATGGCTGTGCCTTGAGGAATGAAATGACCTCTGTCACTATCACATAAATAAGGCTTAGGAATGCCAGGATTTTCATATCAGATGGAGTAGGCTTCTTTCAGAGTTTATATAGAAATAGTGGCATGTTATAGATTTATTTAAGGCTGCAATAGTTTTGTGAACATTATGCTGCCAACATTGCTGTCTGAAATAACAAAACTGGAGCCCAAAGATAGGGGGAAAAAAGGACACATGATGGCTATTAAGAAATAACTGGCTGTTTAGTCAATACAAGTTCAGGAATGTCGGCCAGTAAATCTCAGCTCTTCTCTAAGGTTTGACTGTGTATTAAAATATATCAATAGCTATTCTATTATGTGACTGACCTGTTACCTGGAGACTTTTTTACAGATAAAAAATAGCGTAGATATCAATCACCTAAAAGGTGATTAAAAAAAATCTTTTTGCTTCACTGTAGTTTTTTTATCAAGAAATGAACAAAGATGCTGATTTTAGGCTATGAATGAGTTGACACCAAAAGCAGGTTATTATGCAGGTAGAGATGAAGACTTAAAAAGGTTAAAAAAAAAGCAAGCAAAACATTCTAAGTTCTGCATCCTCGGGGGCAAATTCTGTGTCCTGGGGAACAAATTCTGCTCTGAATGCCACCCATGCACCCTGGCAGTGCACAACTGTGGGGGTGCAACCACTGGGCTGTGCACAAAGAAAGGGAAAGAGACCTGCTAAATGCCCCCAATTCATTGTCTCCACTTTCATATGGCTTTTATCAGTGGGAATCTGACCTCCTTTGCATGCTGCCTGAGAAAATAGTCTTCCACCTGCATCTTTCATGGGTGGAAGCTGCCAGCTGCCTCTGTGCAGCAGAGTTTGGTACCCATGGTTTGATTCTCCTTTTAGTGCCATCACCTTTCCTCTGGGGTAGCCTTATCAATGCTAAATTTCTCTGGATTTACACCATTGGAGGGGAGAGCCTTCTCCTTTGTGACTCTTATTAGACATCCAGACTGGGACTGAAAACATGATGAAATGCTTTTTTTAATCCTTGTTCTGTAAAAGTAAATTCTCAGTTTTAGCTGAAGCTTCATCACTTGGTTTTCACCCGTGATGATTTATGAATAATTATAATTAGTCAAATAGGCCATGAAGACCTTTAAAGGAATCTAACAAGGAAGAGAACATTTAAGTCTCACTAAACCCACTAAATTAAAAACAAAGTTTCAGCAGAGGACAACGAAGGGCTTACTGAAAAATTAATATAATAAAATTGGTCTTATAAAGATTTGGCAATGCTACTAGTTAACAGAACCATATTTTCTCTGAATCCCTCAGGATTGTTAAAACTAGATTTGAAGTGATTGCAAGTGATATTATTTTGATGAAAATATCTCTTCATAACACAAACTTGTCTTAAACTGGCAGGATTATCTGTCTCATAATATGTGAGGGCATCATCATTCAGATTCTGAACTCAGGAGGCATAATTATGAGGAGAAATGACAAAAAAAAATCCTTTCTGGATTGTGCTACTGTTATAAATGACATCCTTTCAAGAAATGGAAAAAAAGTTTAGAATAATTCCTTAAATATCTGCCTAGGGAAGGATGCGCTCCACCTGCCTAGAAGAGGCAAGGGAGTCTTGGCAGCAGTTTGGACAACTTGGTGAGGTGGACATTAAACTGAATGACTCAGAAGTGGGGTCTGGCAACAGTCACACCATTGCAACCAACTGGAGAATAAGCCAAGACAACCAGAACAGTGAGATATTGTGCCCAACGCTGCTTAATACCTTCAGAAGTGACCTGGAAGATGGGATCAAGTGAACCCTGACAGAGTTTGCAGAGGACACCAAACAGTGGGGGAATTGACATTCCAGAAGGCAGAGCCACTTTCAGGAAGACGTGGGTTGGCTGGAATAGAGGACTAACAACAACCTTATGAAGTTCAACAAGGACAAGTGTAAGGCCTTTCATGTGGGAAAACATGATCTGGGAGACTGGCACAGGTTGGGATGTAGCCAGATGGGGAGCAGCTCTGTGGAAAGGAGTCTTGGGGTCCTGGTGGACAAGAAACTCAATGTGAGTGAACCATGACCTGCTGCAGCAAAGGAATCCAACAGGATGCTTGGCTGCATCAAGAGCTTCACCAGCAGAGACAAAGAAGTCATCATCCCACTTGGTGCTCAATAGGCCACATCTGGAACACTGTGTTCAGTTTTGATCACCTCTACACAAGTAAGATGTGGGCAGGACCTAGAGAAGGGTCACAGACTTTATCCAAGGCTTGGGAAGCTGCCATGTGACAGAAGGACTGAAAGAACTGAGTCCCATTTTGGCAAGAGGCAATATGGAGAAGATGAGGGGAAATTCTGGTGAGACACAAAAAGACATTTTTTTCACAATGCAAACAATCAGCCATTGGAATAACCTCCCCAGGGTAGTGGTGGATTCCTCAACTGCCTGGTCTAGACTGTGCTTTTGCCAAGAAAGTGTAGACCAGATGAATCTTGAGGTCTCTTCCAGCCTGGTATTCTATGATTCTATTATCTCAAAGAAGAGCTGCAAAATGCCAAGACTATTTCCAACCTACTTTTAACACAAGACCATTATCCCTGTTTGTTCTTTCAGTTTGTTGTAGCATCACTAATGGCACTCTGCCTATAAAAGTTATCAACCTAATTTAACTTTAAAAGTCTTGTTTCTGTAGCACGAAAGGCCATGAATTCATACACAAGTCAATTTTTTTCACATCTTGTAGTGGTTTCTGTTTTGTTGTTGTTGTTGAAATTAGATCTGTGTTGCTGTGTAAGCCATCAAATATACTTCTTAAAGATTGTTTTGTAATGAACTCTATCTTTCAGCATGCTATTGAACCAAGAATTTGGAATCAGAGAGGCAGAACACCATGAAAAAGACCATAAAATAAACTTCCCTCTATTTTAAAATGTACAGTCCTGTTTTTTCCTGTGAAAAGATGTTATTGTGTCTCTGATCCATGGATATAAAAATTACTGAGTGCATATAGCTGAGCCTGTCTCTACTGCAAATTCTCACCCTTGCAAGATACAAAAAGTACTAAACAAAAAATTGGCTCAGGCACATGTGCCTACCACTTATATGAACTTCATAGCAATCAAGCTGTAATGTAAGTGCAAATATTCAAGTTGCTTTTGGAAAGTAGTAAAATACCTTCCATGAGCTCACTGCAGTTCAAAGAAATGTTACAGGTCCTGAATCTGGTTAATGTTGTTTAATAATCATGTTGTGAAACACTTTCAGTACTTTCTAGTGCAGTAGCTGTAAGTATGAGGAGTGAGGAGCAACACCAGGATCCCTCCCAGGGTGTTGCTGAAGAAGAGGTGCCATTACCGTGTCTCCCAGTCTGAGATTTGTGCCGTCCACCTCTACATAGGAAAACAGCTCCAGGGTGGTCTCACGGTGGATCTGCTCTCTCTTGCCAGGGCTGGAGAGGCGCGACCAGAGCACCAGGTACTGCAGGGGAGGCTTGGAGGAAGGGAGGCTGTAGCTGCACTTCAGGTGGACACGATCTTGCACGAGCTCAGGAGTTATCACTGGTTGCAAAGACAAGCTTGTGAGTCTCTCTGCAAGAGGGAAACAAAAGAAGGACGTGGCACAAAATGTTATTTTAACATTACAGTTGTTCACCTAACGAGAAGGTGGCAACATAACTAAACATGAGAGAAATGCTACATTCAATGTTCCTGTGATTCCATTATGAACCGTGCAAGCAAGAAAATGTGTTTCATATGAAATAAAAGAATTGTTAATTGTGTACTGACTGCCCATTGTTCCTATAATATTTGACCTGGGGTTTTTCATGTGCATGTTTTTTTGTTTTGCAGTAAGAGAAATTTTATGGAAATGAAGTACTCAGATTAATACAAATTAATTAGTCTGGGAAAGGCCATCAGCTTTGCATTTCCCTGAAGCACAGCCTTTTGATCCAAGTTTTGCAATAAGCACCAAAAAGATATGAGAAATTATTATGTTGGAGAGGTAAACTGACTATCAGAGAGCAGCCAGCCCACATTGCCGTGCTGTGAAGATCCTTTCCAGGCTGTTTTGGGATGTATCTAGGCTAGGCCTGCTCAATTTAGTCTCCCTCTGCCCAGAATAATGCCCTTGCTCTAAAAATACAGCCTGCTTTCTGTAGGCTTCAACAGGT
>JAOXXN010000102.1:34009708-34020010 GCA_026770055.1 Myrmophylax atrothorax
AACAGGTAATGAAGTATGAAACCTTTCTTCCTGTTAAACTCACCTGGAGAGTAGAAACAAAAAGATGTATAATAGTGTAGGGGAATGTTCTTTCATCTCTAGAGACACAGACTCAAACAGAACATGAAGCTGGTTCAGATGCCTTGAAGGATAAATTAAGTAACTTTTTTGGAGGAGAAAATATTATGGGAGCCCAAGAGAATAAGTTATGAAGCTGTTATAGCAGAATGGAGAACCAATGTGTTAACATCTGTACAGGGCAAATAGCAAGAGGAAAGAAAAAGGAATTAGTTACTTTAAATAGGAATAAGGACCAGTTGTTATATCCTTTTTTATTTTGTTTCCAAGAGAAGCTGCCTCAAACTGTGGCTCACATCCTGACTTTCTGCAGGAAATTATCTCAGAAGGACAGTTAGGTGATCAGCTCATGGGAGGATGTGAATGGAATTGTAAGCACAAATGCTGCTTTTCCCAGCTGTGTCCCTTCTGACAAGTTACAAGGCTTTAAATTCATTTTGTTTTGCAGCTCAGAAGTGCTCCCAAGCCTCCAGCAGAAGGGGCTGGGGAACTGACCCTGGCACAAAGCCGTGACGGTGCCAGCTGGGCCCAGCTCTGGGGCTGCGTGGAGGCTCCTTAGGTGCAAAGTTTAAAGACAGTGAGGTAAACCCACCTGGTAAAAAACTTCAGCTTTGGGTGCTTTCCATCCAATGAATGATACTGAAAAAACATCCTAAAGACAAGAAGTTAAAGACTCAGGAGGACTGGGCCTCAGTGAAATGTCGAGGAAAAAGGTGAAATCTTCAATAGCAGTGGAAAGAAAAAGGCAGCAAGTCATTGGTTTGGGATAGATGGGAAGGGATAAGCGTTCTTTTGTGAAAAATGCAGGCAGATTTACATCACCAAACAGGTATGAATCAACAGAAAGGACAAAATTAACCACCCAAAAGGTACTGGCAAAAAATTCTTTGAACAGGGGTAGTGGAAATCTTGCAGTTTATAGAAAAGCCATGCTTAAACTGAAAAATTACTCTATTCGGTTAAAAAGTAATTTCTGAGAAAGAATCGGTTTCATTTATTTTAATGGATATTTTTTTATTTCAAATAGTGAATTAATCTCATGTTCTTTGAGCCTTTCTTCCTCCCTCTTCTTCATGTGAGAATGTTAAAATATTGATAAAGATAAGAAAATAGTTATCTTTCTCTTTAAAATTTATTTAAGTTTGGATTTTACTTGATTGGAAGCTGATAACCCTAGTTCTTCGGCGTGTTGTATCTCTGTCCAACAACACTGAAAGGAAAGTATGAAGGTAATTCTTCCATTCTGAGAAAGAAGTGTCTTTTCTGCTGAAATCTTTATGCACCTGAACATGCTCTAAAGTTCAGAAGGTTTAACTGAATGAGCAATTGCTTTCTGCTTCTCCTTTGTTTCCTAGCTACCGAACAGGGCTTGCTTCTCTTGTAGTAGGCTGAAAATTATTTCTGATGAGAACAATTACATAAACGTCATGAAAAAGATGTTATCAGTTTGTGGTGGGTTTTTTTCCAGACAGATTTTCAGAATTATCTTTTTTTTTGATGGGGGGGGGAGGGGGATACTGGGTTATTAAAGATGAGAACAGACTTTAGAGACAGTATCCTGGATACAGAGCTTCAATACAGTCGAGGTGCCTGCACTCACAAGCTTTGTAACTTCAAGCCAAAGTGGAGCCAAAGACGGCTGGAAAGGTTACATGTGAGCTGTAACCAAGCAAAGAATGCTTCAGTAATACACACCAGATTACATTTTGCACTGGTAATAAGAGCTATTCTTCAGGAACACCCTGGACTGCCACTGATTTATTTTCTACACGGTCTGCGTCTTACTGGGAGTGATGCTTGACTCGCAAGGTCACCGAGACCTGCATTGCAACACCAGACCTTTGAACGCCCAGCCTGAGAGGCACAAGTAATCTTATTGATAAATACCTTACCAACCCTCACCTTCTGCACAGTAGCCCGTGCATCCTTGAGTGGGCTGCAGCAGGTACACGAAGAATTCCCCGCAGTTCCTGACGGCCACAGGGATCCGAAACAAGCAGCAGTCCTTGGTGCCCCCGAAGAGGACCTGCCAGGTGGCACAGGCCGTGAGCCGCTTGCTCTCACCGGGAGCTGGCAGGGATTCAGACTTCAGTGACAGCCACACTGGAGCTTGTGTCCCACATTTATTCATCTGGGGATGCACACAAAAGAAACCGTTTGCAGAGAGTGCCGTAAGACTCCATGGAAAATCCAAGAATTTCAGTGAGGGGAACCTGGAGGGTCAGTGAAAAAGCTGTGGAGGTGGGGATGAAAACGCCTTGCTGACTTTAGAGAGATGACTTTACACAGGTAAAACTCTCAAGGAACACAATAACTGCATTCCAAAGTACTTCCCTCTGGTTTTGGTTGGTTTGTATGAAAAAGAGGAAAGCATGCAAACAGGCTGGGTCCCTTCCCTGGGCAGTATGCCTCGGGCCGCATCACCTGCCTGGACACATCTGTCTTCACCTGTGGCACAGGAAAGCAAAGGCTGGCAGAGCATGAGGGGCAAGAAGGTATCCTGAAGCAGGACACATGCTCAGAGCATCACACATGCTCAGAGCATCACACCTCAGCACCTGCCTCCAAAGCAGCTACAGTGTAACTGCTGTGGTACTGACAGCACCTGCCCTCCCATTCCAGCATGTACTGGACACATCCCTGGGGCCTGAACCTCCTCCTCATTCTTGCAGAGAGACACATATGCAGGATGCACAAAACACATATGCAGGCTATGCATGATTTAATTTTTTTTTTAATTATAATTATTTTATTTAACTTTGAGGCTTTTATCTATTACCAAATTCCCTGAATATCCTGAACACAGGAAATCTCAAAGCAGAAAGTATTGGTCCTAAGTGGTTTAAATTATGGCTTTTTGAGTCATTCCTGAGAGAGACTGATCTCCCTTTCCCAGCTTACAGACAGATGTTCAGGCATCTCAGATCTGAGCTGCCCTCTGTACCTGCTCTTTCCATTGACTAAAGGAACATGATTCTCCAAAGCTATGTTTAATTTAAGTACCTCAGTGAGGAGATTAGGTATAATGAGAGCCTTATTAAGTATACAAAGCCAATTACAATGGTGACTCGTTATTCTGCACCATTACCTAACATTTGCCAATATACAAAGCATAGAGGTATTTGAGCTAAAGTTTGAAAATGACTACCAAATACTGACAATAATTTAGTCTCAGACATCAGTCATATTCAGCAGAGCGTGACTGCAGCCGCCGTTTCGCATTTCTTCAGCCAGTGACAGTGAACCATCTCGACTAGTCTGACATGGGGAACATCTTTCTCCCAGTGTTTGGTTATAAATAACATTGGGGGAAAAAAAGAGCCACATTTTTTTTTCATTGGCCCAGATTTGCTGCTTCAATTTTAAGATCAAAAGTTGTTTGTGGCAGCAGAGGAAGCAGTGAAAGTCAAAGGATGAATTTATTGTCAGGCACCAGTGCCCTCCTGCAGTTTGAATTGCACCTGAGAGCTACACAAACCAGAAATCAGGGTCAAGGGAGTGGGGGTGCACACCCACAAAAAGAAGGGGTTTTGAAGAAAATTAGGCCTCTGGCATGATATGGTCTGATTTCCATTTGAAGCTGGTAATTGTCAGGCTTCTAAAACAAGGATTCCAGAGACACCACTGAAATTGTCCAAAGCTTTTTTTCCCCCTGAAACGTGGTAGCAGCTGAGAGGGACAGACCCTGCACTCCCGTTTGTTGTCCTGGTGTTCTTACAGAAGACACTGGAGCTCACACTGTGCAGCAAGTCCCTCGGGAGGAGCAGTGTGGCAGCATTGTGCTAGCAAAGGAGAAGAGAGGATTAACATGAAAATGCTTTTAGGTGGAATTTTAGACCAATCCCTTCCCTTCCTTTCTTTAAAAGTCTTGTCATGTGTAACTTTTTAAGAGATTTGTTCTATTTATTTATTTACAGCTTTAAGGGTGTTTTCTGTCCTGGGAAACACACAGATGACAGGAATTTGTTGCAAACTAGTGAGATTTTGACCTAGAGTGTGAGATTTGATGAAGTAGCATGTTTCCAAAGCACGTTTATGAGCATACACTTGCAATGATCCAGGAGAATAGAGAAAACAACATCCAGAAGAGATGCACAGGAGCACAGAGAAGGATGGGAGCTAGAGTTCAGCAGTGGCTGCTTCTTACTCATCTTCTCAATGAGATATTTACACCTGTAATTTCCTCTTACTCAAGGAAACTGCAAACATCGCTGCCTCTGCATGTGTGAGTAAAGACTGCTGGATTGGAACATTATTTTTGAAGTTACACTAAAATGCAGTTATTAGTGAGTGCCCCTTGATGGTGTTTTGAACCTCACAAGCCAGGAAGAATTGTAGTTGGGGGGAGCAGAGCAGCAGGGATGGGTGAGTGCTGGAGCTCAATAGGTGTGTGCAATCTCATAGAGCCTTGAAGGAAATGCTTTGGTAAGGAGATAAAACACAGCCCACCCATTCCTAGCAGGGCACTCCTCTGCTCCTGCTGATCCCACGGCTGCACTGGAACCTGCTGTCTGAGGAGAAGGGATGCTGGCACCCCTCATGCCACAGGAAGCATTCTCAGTGCTACTCACATCACTGCCACCATCTACTGATATTTGGCTGCTGAATAGTGATTTTCATCACTTTCAGGTGACTCCATCTCCTGAAAATACCTACGTGTCAAGACCCATTTGCACCCCTGGCTCAACAAACGGAAAAAATACTCAGGATTTTTTGTAGAAGACATTTTGCTGCTGAAAACAAGTGATTGTGTCCATCTCATGCTGTCTCCACCAATGTCACTGGTGCCAGCATGTCAGTGGTACTCCATTGTGAGTGTGGCTGCTGGGCTTCTCTGGCCAGGCACACTCAGTGCCTCAGTTTCTCTGGTTCCTGCCTGACCTTGGGCAAATAACAAAGTACTTACTCCCTGTGTACCTCACTTCCTTATCTCCCAACCAGAGGTGGAGGTGACTGAGTTGCTAATAGCACTTCCCTCCCTTGCAGCAGTGCTGAGAAGATAATTCATTAGTGAGACACCCACCTATCTGCTGTGCTGTGGGCCATGTAGATAAATAAACAGATGTGAGTTCATTCTGACTGTGAAAGAAGACAAAAAGCATTCCATACAAAAAAGTGAGTCTGTATCCCTTGTTAACACAGAGAGGAAGAAAATAAAATGCTGAAATGAGAGGACGGTAATTTTCTCTCTCTGTATTTATCCTTGCCACAAGTCTGGGAGTTATTTCAGTGCTCCAGAAAGTGTGGGTTAGCATCACTGACATCAGCCCAGTGCTGTGTGCAGGCTTCCTGATAACCCCTGCTGGGATCTCTGGCACCCAGCATTTGTCCTGGCAAACCTTGCACTGAAGCCTCTTGAGCGACATAGTTCCCTGTGTAATGTGCACATATTACAAGCAATAACCAACCCTTCTGAGGGATTCTGCACCCAGGAAAAGTCAGACTGTGAGACAGTAAGTTATTGTAACAAATTATAATGCAGTATTACAGGCTGGCCATGGAAGAATTTTGGTATATCCCAGGTATTTCTTTTTTCCTGGCAGTTCCATGACATACATGAATTTATTTTCTTCTATGCTGTCCGTCTGAGTCAGGCAAGTTTTCCCACACAAGCCAAAAGGATTTGCTGCATGAGACCTCTGTGAATTAGAAGATAATTGGAAAAATAAAGTCTAGGAGAAGAGGTTTCAAAGAGCCAAAATTTTCAAGTCCCAGCTGTGGCCTAATTAGCATTAAATTTTGTAGCTGTCATATGGCAAAGTAACTGGAACATTAAATACAGAGGTAGCAAATGATTGGCATTTAAGATACAGCATTGACCTGCAATTCCTACAGTCACTGCTGCTCTAAGGAGATTGTAAAGCTGTGGGAATCTCACACCATCATTCAGCAGCAAAAGGAAGCTGAGGAATTACACAGCTGCCTTCACAAAGGCGCAAACTCCACAAGTTTAGGTATCCAGTGACACAACTTGCACAAAGAAGAGCTTCTCTTACACAAAAGTGAGATTTTAGGCTATTGCCAGGGTTCTTTAATATGCTTGCATACTTTATCCAATTATAATTAAGTGGTGTTTTTAATCTTCAAAGCATTTTGTAAACCTTACCTAATTCATCTTCACAACACCTCTATCTGGCAGGTAAGCATTCATGAAGTATTTTTGATTCATAATTAGTCACCAGCTAATCATTTAATTAATCCAGTTTAGAAAACCTAAATAATAATAAAAAAAATGCTCCCTCTTTGCCAAAACAAGGAGACAAACCATTACTGTTTAATCCAACGATGTCTCCTTCCATTAGGTTGGGATTTTGAGTATCAACAAGTTTGATTGATTGAACACTATGGTTCTTCATAATTGCACAAAGAAATCAAGCTTGATTGTTCTTGTCCCTTGGGTATTGCTGAAATTATGCTGTTAAAAATAAGTAGCACCATATGTGAGAAATGCATTGTTTTAGTTGGATGGAGATGGAAGGCTTTTTGGTGTGCTGCTGGTTGGCAGTTAAAGCACTGTGATTTTGCATCTGTTATCCACTCAAAACTTTACTTTGCCTTAGTTTTTTTTTTTCTTCATATTTCTTTGTAGTAAGCTAAAGTAAATAAATTTTTTTATTTCAGTCTGGGGCTGAGCTCCACAGAAACCAGTTTACGTCAGGAATATCTGTAGTAGCAATTAAACTGGTGCCTGTCTTGTGTTTTCTTTTAAGCACATGCCTCTGAACAATAGAGACTGTAATTGTAGTTTCTGCAGAAGGCTTTTTGTATGTCTGAAAAACAAACAAGAAAAACAAAGCCTCTTCATACCTACCATTATAATTTGGAATATTCACGTATGTGCGAGACAGAGAATTACAGATTAAATAATAACTTGAAAGGGTCCCTTGCTTTCAAATTCATAGAACAATTGCAAATTAAAGTAGGGTTGGATTCAGAGCAAAGCAAAAATTGAAACAAAATAGTAAATTAATAGTATGCAGCTGAGATATTGTGTTTTTACTGTGAGTATAAAATGCTCTACAACAGGTTAAAGAGAAGGGAATCAAATTGAGTATGAGAAAAAGTAAATCTCCTCCTTCTCCATGGTCTGAAATATTAAGCATCATAGGCAGGTTACATCTGAAATGCTTTAACATGACCTTGTTTTATACACCAAAGATTAGCATTTAAGCCAATGTTTGAGCCTGGTGTGTGTATATATATGTATATAAAAGTAAATTTGTATTGTTGAAAATGCAACTGTTGAGAAAACATCAGCCCTTACTGCATAACATGTCCTGCTTCACAGGCAGGTATTACTGAGCATTTCCCAAACAGAGTGTCCTATCCATAACTAAGTTGTAAAAAACCTTGCTACAGAATTGTGCATGCAAAAAATTACAGTCATGGGACTGGCACATGAGAGAGAATTAACTTTAAAGTCTTATACAACCCATGTCTGAATGCAGAATTCCATGAAACAAGGGTTGCTGGAGATTTTTAATGTGCAAAAATGAAATTATTCCCTTGTTCCTGCTTTTCCCTCTAGAAAAACACATTCAGCTGCTGGTGAGGACAAGCACCTGGGATGAGTGGCCCTCCCTGCTGGGGCAAGAGGTGACTGGAGGATACTGCCATGCCTGTCAACAGGATGCAGGAAACAGAGAGAGCCAAAGGGAGGGACTGCCTTGAGATTGGGAGGTAAGCAAGAGTAAAGCAGTGGCTGTTCTGAGAGGCTCAGCCTGAGCTGACAGGATCTGGTGCTGTGCATGCAAGTTTTTGCCACCTCAGCAGTGGGTGTGCACTGGGGTTTTGTTGTGGTCAGGGAGGTAACATTCCCATTTATCTCTCCACCAGGGAATCCGGTACCATGAATTCTCTGTTTCAGACTGTAAGTGTTTGATAGTGGCAGTTGTTCCAGTAGTGATTCTGGTCTAAATCCCTTCCTTTTTAGCTTATCATTCGCTGTGTGCAATTGACTACTCAAAGCTGAAAACATTAGCATTATTTAAGAAGGAAAGAAGCCGAAAATTCGTGTGTGTGGTATGAGGAGTATTATTGCTGGCTCCAGAACCGATCGCTATTTGCATAATCAAATTCTTAACTGATGTTTTTCCTTAAAGTTGCAGAGTCTGAACCATGCCTTTTTACCCCCATGTAAAAGAGGGGAAGAAGTGCATTTCTAGCCTTATTTCTGGTTTTATTGTGAGCCTGGGGTAGCATTTGGATTTGTATTACAGGCGGCAGCATGCATTGCTTTGCTGTAATCCACAGATTGATCTTTTAGCTGACTGTGGAGCAGATCTTCAATAACATTAGTATGTGATGTTCTCTCACATTTCTTTTTAGTGTTATGCTTCTCATGGGGCTTGCCCATATGCACATTGTATACAGATACAGTATACTCTGCATTATTTTAATTCAAAAGCTGGAATTTCTGTAATTGATGTATGTTTTTCCCATATTGGTTGGTAAATACTCCTCTGTAATTTTAATTGATTCTCTATTGAGCTTTATTTTTCTATCACCTTTGGTCTTCCTCTGAAGGTCATTTTACCACTAGGTCTGGCCATGTCTGTGCATTCTTTCTTGCTTTTTAGTACACTGTCTTAATCTTAGTAAACACTTCCCTATGCTTTCTTCCTTTAATGTTCTTGCCTTTCACAGAGAACTGGGCAGTTCTTGAAAATTAATCTGTTGTTCGTGCAGCATCCTCAACACCTGGGGATGCAAAATTGACAAGTTTGTGTTGTTTTTCTACTAGGATCTGGTTTTAGATGGGGAAGTGGCAGTGGCCAAGAGAGCACGCCCAGGATGTGGCAATTGCTGCGTCTCCTTCAGGAGAACAGGGGAAGGGCAATGGAGAAAGAGAGGGAGGAAGGTCAGGATCATTCATTACCCTCCCCACCCCCGAGAAATTCAGCAGGCAAAGCCTAAGTTGGAAAGCTGTTTCAATCAAAACTCTTTTGCACTGGAGGAATAAGTTTATGTACAGCAGTTGGATTCAAGGGGTAGAGAGTTCAGCAATACAATTAATATTTTCACTTTTTTGACATAAAAGCTTGTGGATTTTTCTTCTGACTTTTTTTTTCTTGGTAGCTTTTGGGGTTTTCATCTGTCTTTCCCCCCCTTTGTTATTCACTATTTATTAAATTAGTGGTTAAGAAGCAGTTCCTTAAGAACTGTTACTCGTTTTTTCATTGTGAAGTTTGCTGGTGCTCTCAGCTGTGACACAGTGGCAGTCTGGGGCTCTCACATCTTTATCTGACCTGGTTATGAAACTACTTGCTGGCGGGGCCACATTTTTATTGTGGAGGGGATTTTTGTGGCAAGATTCAGAAGACGGGCATTGAGAGCCTGTCTGCAGGAGTCAGCTACCCCTGCCCAGCAGCCACAGCCTGTTCTGGGAGCTCACCCCCAGCATGTGTTACTTGTCCTCCTGCAATTCTCTCCCACACAGGGCAAGACCTCTACATTTCCATTAGGGTTAAAATCCCTTCTCAGCTCAACTGGGTGACAAGAATCCTTACCTACTGGTACTTTGAATTAAGAAGTTAATCTTACCCATCGATGAGCAGTTAATTGTATCAGGCCAGTATCAACAGGGTATCACCAGGCATATATTTAACAAGGTGCTGGAGTAATGTACTTTTTAATTCTCCAGCTGTATTGCCAGGCTTTATTTGGTCTCTTTTCTCTTCTGTCTGTTCAGGGCTTTGTCTTTGACTTGTTTAATTAAAATCAGCTCACTTCAGCCAGACTGGAATGTCCAATAATAACTGCTTATTAAGGAGTGAAAGCTGTGCAGTTATTAATTTAAATTATTTTGTTCCAGAGGTTTTGCTCAAATTAAATGGAAAACCAAATTAAACAATGATTTAATTAAGTGGAAGAGATAGAATGTAGAGGCAGATTTAGAAGGGGAAGATCTAAAAGAAGCATATTCTTCCAGTTGTGACATCTAACAGATGTAATCCTTCATCAGCATGGCAAAGCAGAGATTTACTGTCGTTCAGAGGATAATGAAGAAACCAGTGGCAAGAATTATGTTACAAGATAAGAAACTAAACTAATGAATATAGCTCCAAAAACTTGAATAAAAAACTCCAGAGGAGAGATTAAAAGAAACAAAGCATGTATTGTTGAAAAGAAATCTGATACAATCAAGCATTGCTACGTGCTTAAAAATTCTGAAATAAAATGGCAAATTAAATAATATTATAGAACATATAGAGAGCAACTCGT
>JAOXXN010000102.1:34020693-34032337 GCA_026770055.1 Myrmophylax atrothorax
ACAGAAGTAACAGCTATCTCTTAGCATTTCATTAAATGTCAGATTATTAAAATATACTTCTTTTGTGATGAGCTCACAGGTTTATTTTGAATGGATATAAAGCATATTTTGATAATTTTGAGATGGTTCTCCAGCTTGGGTACTATCACCTCATACCAAACTTCCTGACATTCTAGTTTGAATATTTCATCTTAAAGTAATTTAGGGTAATTAGTTCATTATTTTCAGAATAATTTTGTGTAACTATGTGCTTGAAATTATTCTAACTTCCTGCAGCTGGGCTATCTGAGGTGGCAATAACTTTAGTTAGGGGCTCAGGTTGCTCTGGCAACAATGATTGCAAGTTAAACGTTATTGTCATACACATTAAACACACATAAAAACAGGTAATTATTATTTTGTCTCTTTTAGAGAGCAGTCTTATGTAGTGGAGGGTTTTTTGCTCTACAAAGCCATTAGCATAGTTATGAGACTGAAGAATACAATAAATGGTAATCGCAGAAAAAGCGTCTAATTTCCTTCTATATCACTAAATACCTCTTTAAATAATATTTTTTCTGATTTTTCTCTTCTGATTTAGTAAGAAGAATGCATTCTTAACTCACAATAAATTATATAGGGAAAGAGCCAGGTTGTAGAATGCATTCTTAAAGCAATTCAGTTGCTTGGAAAAAGTACAACTTCTGGTGGCATATATGGGTAATTAATATCTCTCTTTAGAGTTGGCAAATGCTTGGGTTTATATTTCACAGAATCAGCTAGGTTGGAAAAGATCTCTGAGATCATCAAGTCCAACCAACCAAACACCACTTTGTCAACCAGATCATGGCAGGAAGTGCCACATCCAGTTGCTTTTTAAACACCTCCAGGGCCAGTGAATCCACCACCCCCCTTGGCAACTCATTCCAGCATCTGATCACTCTCTCTGTAAAGAAATTCTTTGTAATGTCTAACTTAAACCTCCCCTGGTGCAGATTGAGACTGTGTCCTCTTGTCTTACTGCTGGTTGCCTGGGAGAAGAGACTGACCCCCACCTCACCACAACCTCCTTTCAGGTAACTGAGAGAGAGTGAAAAGGACTCCCCTGAGCCTCCTCTTCTCCAGGCTGAACAAGCCCAACTTTCTCAGCTGCTCCCCACAGGACTTGTGCTATGATATTTGAATATTGTCTAGTCCATTTGAATATTGTTTAGTCCATAGGGATTCCAGTCTCTGACTAATACTCTTGGATATTCCAGTACTATTATTGTTGGGTTTATTGTTGTTGTTATTATCATCATCATTATTATCATTGCTAGAGTGGTTTTCCCACTCCCAATCACCTATTCCCATTGCAGTCTACTGGTTATGAGAGTATAGAGATAGATGGAGAGGAAAACTACATCGAAGGGTTTATTCAGGTTCCCTGGGGTTAGTGCTGAGGGTGTACTGACTTCAATGCACCTCGTGGGCATCTCTGCGGGCCTGCCGTGCATCTGGAAGCGGTACCATGCTGGTGGCAGGGAGTGGTCACACACCAGCTCCTGGCTGGCTGTTCTCTGCAGCTCCAGGGAGTCGAAGCTGGTGCTGCGCTTGGGATCGCGGAGGATCCGGTGTCCCTGCGGGGAGCACTCGGGAGCTGGAAAGGGTGGAAAAGGACAATGATTGAACAAGTTCATTCAATTGGATACTGTTCACAGACACTTAAAGAGATCTAAACGCTTTTGTTTTCTGATTCAGTTTAGCATTGGGCTAATTTTCAACACAAACACCAGGAAAATATCAAATTTGGAAGTAAATACATAAAATTGTAAGCTTGGTAACATAAAGATTTTAGCTATCTAGATTTTCATCCTATCTGTATCAAGACCAGAAACCTTTACCTTTTAACATGATTTCAGCCTAGTTTTAGTGCTTGAGTCACTCCTCAGAAATCAAGTAATGTTTTGAGGTTTCAAAGCCCCGTGACCTTTGGAAATACGTGGGGTTTTAATTTTAATTTAATTTTTAGTTTAGTTTACTATATGCATGAGTATTTTGATCACAACATAAATTGATGCTCAAGCATAAAAGTGCACTCCACATACTTTTAAATATGCTTTTAGAAGAATGAGAACAAAAAATGCTAAGAAGGAAAAAAGAAATGGAAAAACAACAGTACAGGGTTTTTAGAAATCAGCTCAAGTTAGGCCTGCAAATACTCAAGCCACAGGTCAGGCTCACTTGAGGTATAAAGCCAAAGACATCAGAGCTTCTGTGTTTGCATCACAAAGTCTGAGTCAAACCTGCTGCCCCTTGAAGTGTGTTTGTTTACTCTCCTGCCCTGTTTATTTTCATACATCTCTTGACTTTTTTACAGAATATTCCATTGTTTTCTTATCACCTAATAAGAAGAAGCTTTGCAATGATTCTTTTAGAACTTGTTAATTTCAAAGAGCTGATCATGTAGAAAAAAGGGCCTTTTCTTGGTTGTCTGAGCCCTTTCCTGATGAGGCCAAGCCTGTTCTCACTGTACCAGCACTGCAGAGAGGGTCACAGGAGGAGACCGAGGTGGAGCTGCTCTGCAGTGGCAACAGAAGGCTCAGCTAATTTCTTGCTGCAGTAATCTTTAATTGCTAATGACGATGTAAGAGGCAGAGGCCACGTTGCAGGAATTGCACAAGCTGGCAGTTAGCAAAATCCCTCTTTTCACTCTAAATAGAGCTTATGTGGCAGCATTGACACAGAATAAGACCCCTCCCCATAGCATAATTTTTCAAATGTCACTTTTCAGATTGTGGCTCTGCTTTAATATTATGCCAGTGGCACTCTGAAACACATTTATCATTTTTATTTTATTGACAAGATACTCAGAAGGTCAAAGTCAATCCATTTACTGTACTATTTTTAAAGATTATTTTGATTGTGCCACAGGCAAGGCAATGGTATACAAGACAAATGGGGACAAAATGTAGTGTAACAGAGCCTTTATTGCAATTTTCAGGGAACTAAACTGTCAAAGCCATTGAAATTCCAATGCAAAATTCTGCTGAATTAATACAATTGCTTTTTTTAAATAAAAAGAAGTGCCCTAAGCTTTTCTTTTCTATAGGTAAGAGCCATTTTGGAGAGGGAACACTTGGAAATATTGCACCTCTAATTAAATCTGGGACCTAATTCTCTCCCTCAGAAGTCCTTTTGGGAGACCACATGGAGACTGTCCTTTGCTAATTCCAACCCAAGGGAAGAAGTGACATTTCAGAAGACCAACTACTCTACACAAATGAAAAGTTTACCCTATATTTAAAAACGCTTAAAAAAATGCAGACCCTCACTGACCCCTTCAATATCACTCAGTGCTTCAGGAGTGCTAATGGGAACAGAATCTTGGCTTGTGGTGCCTTTTGCTTGCCTGAATTGACGCTTTTCTGAACAGAAGAAACAGGAGTCTAAAAGCAAATAGCTCTTTGCACAGTCTTGCCACAGGAATCCTGAAAAAGTATTGTAATATAATTAATTGCATTCACTTTCTCAATAATAATATCAAATAGTGCCTTTAAATGTAATTAATAGCCTTCTGCTCAATATGTATTAGTTATAATCCAAATTCACACCACATGTTGTGGTCTTGCCAATGATTAACTACTCTGTCTAAACAATGCAAATACATTAGAGTCTGACACACAGCTAATTATTTTCCATCCGTCGCAGAGTTTGGTTTGCAGTCCTTTAAAAGGCTGTTTCTCATATTCACTGAACACTGCCCATAGGCCTGGCAAAGGGCAGGGAGGGACTTGGAGGAGCACACAGGAGGCAGGCAAGGTCCCTAAGGAGAGGGGTGTTCACCCATTAAATTTACCAGGATTTGGGACTAGAGCTGCATGTTCAATCCCTAAGGAGCATACTTGGCTCGAGCAGCCACCACCTCTAAAGGCCTATTTTCCCCTGCCTTAGCTGTCAGAGCAGGTTTCTGTACCCGTGGCTGGGTTGTTATGCTTGCAGGCTGTCACCCAGGAGGCAGCACGGCACGCTGATGCTCTGTCAGCTCCCCTGGAGTCAGCCTGATGGATTCTGTTCCCTTCCTGACAGAGATCAGAGCGAAGCACGCGGAGCTGAGGACGTTGTGCCGACACTGAGCGGGAGGGAGCACGAGCAACACCTCACCCAGGTTTTGCAGCAAGCCACGAGCAAAACAACCCCTCAATTACTGAGATTCCCTTGTAAAATGGTACTTATTAGGGCCCTATGACGGAATGATTGTAAACTTTAACATGCAAATTGCAGGCCATGGTACAAGTTAATTACCACTGGCTTTTCTGCAGAAATAAATGAATCACTGTAATCAGACCACATTATAAAAATGTTATTTGAAAACAAGAAGACCCAGCTAGGCTCTGTTGGTTGCTCATGTGAGAGAAGCCCACCTGTACCTCACGGTGGCTGTTGCTACACTGATCAGATGAAGCCTTCCTGATAATTTTTAATTCATGACAGTCAGGTGCAGATGTGCCAAGCTTGTGTACAGTGAGGAAGTTCTCAATATCTTAATCATGCTCCCTGTTTGGGGGAACAATATAAGTCCACATTCATGTCTTGTATGGAGTCACTGCTACTCTGTGGTATGCACACTAGGTTATCTTTAGAAGGAAATATTTATTTCTTTATGTAAGAGAAAGTTATAAATTTAATTTAATTCACCTCTATTCCTATAATTGTATTAAAAAGACTCATGAAACAAATGATGGCTTTTCAGGGCACTGGTCATTATGGCCCTTCATGTTTCCTTCAGGAAAGAATTAAACTGTGCAGTGAGATTTTGTGTCTCACAGTCCAGAGCTGCTGGAATTAAATGCAGGGTGGTAGCCAGTGCTTTAGTGTCCTGCAAAGAGCTGCTTCTTGGACCACCACCACCTCGATATAAGCAAGGTGCTGTTGCTAAGACAAAAGGCTGTTTGCTTTACTAAAAAGCTTTTTTTAAACATAAACATTTTTTCAGCAGCAACTTGTGGCAAAGAGACACTGAGTAGCTCTTTTTTGACACAATAGGAAAACAAATAATAATACCTGTTGTAGCTGCTAAGTGAAAATGGCATCTGAGTAACTCTGGTGACATGATAAAGCAAGTCCTGTGGGGAAAAGCCTGTCTCCACTGAAGCCCTGAGGAATCTTGCTGTTAATGCCTGGAGGTTGAGATTCACAGGAAGTTAATGTGTGGGAAGTGAGGGGCAGCCTGGGGGCTTGCTGGGAAGAGGAGAGCCTCCTGCAGAAGGCAGAAGCATCCAGAAATACCCAGTGAAAAATGAGCAGGAAGTGAATATCTGAACTGGTTTTTTCACACTGAAATGCTGCTGTGGACATGGGGTTTGGCTCTCAGCTAAAGAAACTTTGATGTGACCAGGGCTGGAGAGCGACATAAATGTCAGCAGGTCCTGGGAGCAGCAGCCTGGAAGCCCAGTCTTGGTGTGCTGAGCAATGTTGTGTTGGGTGGGCCTGAGGCTTCACAGGCACCAGCTAAACAAGAATCCAGACAAGTGTTTTTAGGGCATTGCTCTGGGATGCCCCCAGCACTGACTCACACATTTGACACCTTAAGCATCTGCTGGCTGCAGCTTATTTCAAGCAGGTTGGTAGCTGGATGGTCTGTAAGCAGATGAACCACTTGTACACTTCTTGGGCAGTGTTGGTGGAAAAGATGCTGCTGTGGGACTACCAGGCATTTGCTGACTGTCTGTCCATCCTGGCTGATGCTCATGGCCATGGGAGAAAGCACAGACACATCAGGGAGGAAGGTAGAAAAAATGGAGTGCCAGGCTCAAAAACTGGAAGGAAATAATTTGCTAAACTTTTGCTTTTATTTCTAAAGACTGGTGAGTACAAGTGTGATAAAGCTTTACCTGTCACTTCTGCTCCCAGTAAATATCAGTAGCTTACATGGAGGAAGGTTTAGGAAGCTGGGAGATTTTGTTTGTTTGCCTAGAATAGTGGCTGCAAATCAAATAATATCAATAGGTGATGGCAGCTAGAAAACTGTGAAAGAAATATAGTCCACAAGCCTGAGGTGCATGTTTGCTTTGGGCAAAGTGGTGCCAGTCACACAATTTACAAAGGGCATTCTAAAGCCTTGTGAAATAACTGAGAGATCACAAAATAATTTTTGTATGGAGGGGGAATGAAAATACAGTGACAGATCCAGGTAAAACTAACCAAGAACACCATTTGGCAATGGGTTTTGTGACCAGGAAAGATGTTCCCAAACCTGAATTTCTTTCTTGCCATCATCTCCCGCATTGTGGGAACCCATCAGGAGCTTTCCCCCAAAACTTCAGTCAGGAGTGGGAAGTGAGGCTTCCCAACAGCTTTCACATGGCTTTGCTCTAAGGCGGAGCGAGGAGGTGCTGGGGAGATTGTAAGGCTGACATTTGACAATATACATGTAGACATATGTAAATACACATATCTGTATATGAATATACACGTTTCAAACTATGTGTAAGAGTACTCATGTTTTTGGCATTTGTATGGCATACAGTGAATTTTTCAAGTCCCTCCCTCCCTGGCAGATTTTCAGATATCCACTCTTTGTTTCTTACAATCCATAGAGGAACAAAAAACTTTCTAGAGTGTTTGACTTTCTCATCACAGGAAAATTATGTAAGATTTTAATTTGGAAAAATCAGTCCGAAATGCTGAGGCTATTAAACCTTAACTCCAATTAATTGCAGACAAAGGATTTGTTCACTTTCTTCTTTTTGTGCTTTGCAGAAAGGAAACCTTTTAACCACCAGGCATTTCCATGCCCAGGGGCTGCATTTCACTGATGCAGCAAAGCTCAGGTGAAACCTTGTGAAGCTTTCAGCTTCTCAGTGCCATCACTTCCCCATATTCTGATTTACCATACATTCAAATAAAGTTTGGGTAGAAAAAGAACAAAGATGTTGGGAAAGGGAAAATCTTTCCAAGCTCTTAATGGATGTGCAGTAGAAACCAATGATCTGACAGCATTTAAAAATTCCTTTTGGTGGATGCAAGTTCCAGGTGAACAACTATTTATTAATAGATAAGACATTTGTATCTAAGGATCATCTGACAGTTTATTAAAGACAAAACTTGCTGCCTTATTTCACCAGTACTTACTAAGACTTTAATGCAATTATTCTGCCTGTTGATGACAAAATTATATTCCTAGCAATATTTAAAGGAAGAAATTTTTTGTGAATGGGACAGGGATCACTAAATTAAGATGCTTGAACCATGCATGCCCCTCTGGTAGATAAAACATAATAATTTTAATAAATAAATCTATTTTCAAAGAATTCAGAAGCAGAAGAACCTCCTACTGAACTGAAATGATAAGACAGCCCATCATATAAACACCACATACTCGTAATAGCCAGATCTTGAACAAGTCATAAAGCATTCATAAGGCAAAATTGATAGAGATAAATGAAGCATTGTGCAAAATGAATGTAATTATAGAAAAATTGACCCAGGAAGTGGCTTGGCACCTGCTGAAAAGAATTAGACATATTTAAGGCGTTATTTGTACAGACTAACAGACAGAATTGAGAAGAAAAAACCCAAGCCAAGCAGGAACATGGTTTTCTAGGATTCTGATGCTTAAGACTTCACCTTAGAAGTTTTTAAAAATAAGCCTCTTCTTGTAACCCAAGGATCCCAACATGCAATTAAAGACTCTTTACCGTGGTAGCCTTACAGAGTAAGCACTCTTCTTTCAAGGCAGGCTTTAGACTGTTCCACTCTAGGGATCTGCTGTGTTTGGAAACAAAACACATGTGTACATCCTTCTGCACTGCCTGAGAGTGGTCCAAGTACCAATGACAGGGCAACAATGTGGGAAGAGATCCCTTTCCTTCTTCCCTCAGACTCATGGATCCTCTATACTACATCCTTGATATTTTGTACTTAAGGCATATGGAACTGAAACTCTTGCTAGAGTTTGCTCCTATCATGAAGCATTCCTAATTCTTAGGTAATTCTGTTCTCTGCACAAAAGTAACAGCACTGAGTGCTGATGCAAAGTATAATTGAGAAAACCCTTTTACAATCTGAAGGTGTTGTCTTTATGATGCATCTGAAATTCATTTGTCTGGGAACAAGTTCACTTATCATCCTGGCCTTCTATGAAGTCAAGCAATATAGTATTGACAAACCAAAGGCCAACATTCGGTTCCAGAGCAAACATATATTTATTCATGCTGGTATCTCTTGTCTTGACTTGCATTTCTATTTTTAACTTGTGGTTTAGTAAGGAGGAATTGATTACTTGAAACTTTTCTTCTAGTCTGTGTATCCCCTGCATACCTTGCAGCATAATGAGCTGCATACAGCTCACACAGGAGGATGCAGAGACAGGCAGACAAGCACCTTGCACGGGGCCAGACGAAGTGTCAAGAAAGCCTGACAAAACAGGTGAAAACAAGGGGTCCCTGTGAGAAGCATGAGCAAGGTCTGAGGAACTTCTGGGCAGTTTACTGTGGAGTTTGGAACACTGTCACTAGAGATGGGTTGAAAACCGTTTTTTCAGTGCTCCATAAATAGAAAGGATGAAGGAGCCGAGTGTTTATTTTCAGGGACAATGCATATGTGGCCAACTGATGTGTGAACCAAGAAGTTTCCAGCAGAAGCTGTAGTCCTTTAAAATGTTTCTGTCTCCAGGACTCACTATCTGGCATCTCTCATCAATGTGAAAATTGCTCATGAATAATGTGGTGGACACAACAGGGACAGCACACATCACATGGATAAAGAGCAATGGGCAGCTGTATGGGATAGGTAAATTTGGTACTTTGTGAAATACAGACTTGCCTACTGAATGTGCCAGTTAGAAAATGCAACAAAGCCAAATCATGTCAATGGCTCTATTATACATTACCAAGTCTCCTCCTTGCTCATTCTGGCTCAGCCTCAGACCCAAACAGGCTCAGAATCTGAATATAGAAATCACTTACAATTGCAGTGACAGAAAAGAATTAAAAAATTCATAAATTTCCTCAAGTTATCTCTAAGTTAATGATGATGCCTTTAAGGACTTCTGAGCAATCAATAAAAAGAAAATTATAATTATTGATATTGATTGGTCTGTTTTGCTCTCATCCCTTAGAATGAAAAAGTGAAACCAAATGAAAAGGTTCTTTCTTTACCTCCTAATCTCAGTTGTACATACAGTCACAAATGTGCCTTTCCTAAATAGCAGCAGAAAAAAACCTCACATGTTTTGATTTTAGAACCTACTGGGCTCCATTCAGATGGAAATTTGATTTCCATAGTTTACCCCTCTGAGAGCTGGAGCTGTTTCTATACCTCAACCACGACGCTGGCTAATTACAATTTGCAAGCCACACATTTTTCCAGACTGCTCCCATGGCTAATGCTGAATTTTGGCCACATTTTCCTCCACTTCTTCAGTGTAATCCTGTATGTGGGGAATCCTATTATGTTGGGGAAAGTGTCAGCACTAACTTACTGTCAGTGCAGCCGGGATGCAGCAGAGACTGGAGGATAGATAAGGGCACTCTGACTGCAGGCAGCTTAGTGCTGCCAAATGCCAGATCCGTGAGGGTGTCCTGGGTGTGATTTAGTTCCTAATGTATGTGGGGTGACGAGGCAATTTTTCCTGCTATTGTTTTGCTGTTCTTCATAGCTATTATTCATTCCATTCACTGGCACAACTGTGGTTTCGGCAGCCATGCGCTCTTCACGTGTTTATAATGGGGTTTTCTGTCAGGGGGTTGACATTTAGGATGAATGGGTGGGTTTGCTCTTGCCTTTGGAGTAAGGCTTTATTCATTACTGTTCTACAGTAATGTATATGGACATGCTCCACTTCCCAACAAACCTGGAAGGACCTTACCACTTTCCTGCTAAAATTTAGGCCTGCTTTGACCCTGACCTTGACCCTCTCATAGGCTGTTTGCTCTTCAAAACTTGGAGAGGGTTGATACAAAACAGGCTCAGGCTCATAGCAACTCCTGCTGTGGATGCAAAAAGCTCTTCCCATGCATTATAGCACTTTGGATGGATTTAAAAAATATTGAAATAAAAGGTCATGAGCTAGAAATAGCCGGCAGCCTGCCTGGCCAGTGTGATAAGATAAAGCTGTGTACTCCCAACCGTGGAAATGCGACATTAAGCCTAATAGATTTCCAAAATCCAAATTTATCAGCAGTCCTCACTGTTTGTTTCTTCAAAACTGGAAAGACATAGTTTCTGTACATATAGTCATAATATCTTCAAAATTAAAATGCATCATTACCTTTCTTCTATAGAAACAGGATGGTCACAATTCCAGCCAGCAGTTTCCCTCAGCCATCGTGGTGTTCCAGGGGAATCTCACATACCTGCTTGTGTGTCCAGCACCTGAGAGAAACCTACTGAAGCCTATTCATGCCATGTAAGAATGAGGCTTTCAGTTCCTATATGTACAAAACCCTTCAGATAAATGCATTTGTTATTTTTATTTATTGGAATTTAGTTCCCAATTCACTGTTCTAACAGGCACTAATTTTCCTTTTTGTTTAGGGTTGTCTCTGCTTTGGTTGCTCCACAGATCTCTGCTTATGTACCAGTAGTAGTAGAAGCATCAATAAAAATAGCAAGGTCTCAGGAACCTATAAGGCCATCAGCTATAGGCTGCTTTTTGATGTAAAACAAAATTCAGCTCAGCTGGTATCAGCTGAGTCTTCATCACATTTACAGCTGCTACCTGCACAACCTCTTAGGATGTAATTACCGTAATAAGGAAAAAACATCTCCATAATTATATGTGTGTAAAGCAAACTGCCTTTCTGTGACCATTCAGCTGGAGCTGCAGGTACAGATATACATGTTCATAGGGAACACAGGGGATTAGGGAGGCACAGGAATAAACAGGAGACAATTGTTGCCCCATATGGTGCGTATTATAGGCAGATGTGTTTTGATCAGGATCAGCCGTGCAGAAGGTAAACCGACTGATTTTTTCTCATTTACACTGAATTAACTTTGACCACAGTGTAGGTTTGTGTGCTTTAAAGCTTCTGCTTGCTTAAAAAATGTGCTGGGGAGATTTGTGTCCTCAGAAGGTCTTCTGAGCCAGAAATGAGCTCTCTCCCTGAGTGGCTGCTCAGGCTGGGGGAGGTTTCCCATGCAGGGATGGGTTGGGATGGGATAGGGATAGGGATTTCCTCCACCAGAGTCAGCATGGCACTGGTGTTTTTTTACAGGAGGTGCAGTACTGACAATTTCTAGTTCTTTACTAAAAAAAATAAAAAGAAAATCAGATTTCCAGATGTAGTATTTTCAGTGGGAACCACTCTCCTCAGATGCTGATAGTGCAGTACCGTTTCTTCTCACATCCTAGCAAGTTTTTATTTCCAAGGAGTCATTTCCATGCTGAGCTTTCAATTCTACTTTTCTACCTCCTTCTTGCCTGATAACAGTGAGAGTACACTTTTAGATTATAAAATAAAATTATACATTTTATTGAAAAATATAATTTAAAAAATAGCATTACTGTAGGAGGAAGCAACCAGATCTTAATTCTTCTGCTAGGGAATAATTCAACAGAAAATTTTAAATGTGTATCCCTATTCATAGGTAAAACAAGGTGATTACGGGCAGCCATGCACTATTTCAGATTTTCTTCCATCTTTCTGTTAAAATCACACTCAGTTTTGCATCCTTAGTT
>JAOXXN010000102.1:34032492-34052872 GCA_026770055.1 Myrmophylax atrothorax
AAGGAAAAACAATTGGCAAAAATCTAGTCAAGCATTTTCAGATTGGAAAGCCATAACACAAATTAGTGCACAAAGAAGCAGCAGGCAATCAATTTATCATTTGCTACTTTATTCTTTAGCAATTTGTAGTCAGTGCTGTGTTGCTTTTGAAACTTGTAAAATTTGATTATGTGAAACCTGGTGAATGTCAGGCTTTGGTTACTTCTGTGTTGTGTTTTATGAGTTGTTTTATGATAAAAGGACATGACCTCAAGCTGTGCCAAGGGAGGTTAAGGTTTGACATCAGGAAAAATTTATTCACTGAAAGGGTTTTTAAGCATTGGAATGGACTACCCAGGGAGGTGGTGGAGTCACCATAGCAGGAGGTTTTCAAGAATTGACTGCACATAGTACTCAATGCCATGGTCTAGCTGACAAGATGGTGATTAGTCAAAGGTTGGACTTGATCTTGGAGATCTTTTCCAACCTTAATGATTCTGTGATTCTGTGATTCTATTCTAGGAGTTGTTTAGAAAACAGGAGGTTTGGTAGATAGATTGGTAGATCTGCCTGGCATCTACCAATATCCTGCACAAACACACCAACAGCTACAACTTAGTGTGGAAGCCCTGGCAGTTCTAGTTCTGGGGTTTTTTTCTGCTATTAACCCAGTTCAGAGAAGGTTTAGTTACCACTAAAACTTCAAATGCCACTTTAAAGATACCCTGTGGACCTAAATCTCCAAATAGTGCATGAGTGCAAGAGTGACTATTGCCTCTCCTACAGTACCCACAGTGTGGGTGGAATAGTACAGAAATGTAGTGATGTTTTTAACCCTGTGCTTTGGAGAGTATGCCACCACATGTCTAATAAAAAGGGGTTTGCCTGTGATGGACTGAGAAGTGCTGGTGCCACAAGCTCCTGTGCAGCCCCTATACCTGTTCACATTTATTCAGAGGTGACCTCAAGAACATTTTGTCTTTTTTTATCCCCAAAATACTCGTCTGTCTGCATTTGGAAGTGAGGATCCCATTAACTTTTTTTAGCCTTGATGTTGAGTTGTATAAACATTGTTTGCAAGCAGTGGATGTGCTCAGAGAGGCACTGACTGTGTTTGGAGCACAGTCTGCAGAATTGACCCAGCAGAGGAGTAACAAAAAGCATATAAACAGGAGAGAGGAGGGAGGTGTCTTTGGGGCATCTTCTGCTGGGTTTGAGCTTCTTGGGTGAGTTTGGAGCTGGCTGATTCTCCCTGCCTTGAAATCAGACTGCCATGTGCTGGGGCAGTGGCCTGAACACTTGGCTATTCCATGGCAGATCCCCTCCCACTGAAACAACACTCTTTTCCAGTTTCATTAACTATTCACTATAAATAAGAATATGCCAACTTTGTGAGCCGCCAATGCTGTTTCCCTTCCCTTAATTTCTCTTTGCACTGATGCATATTCAATTCTGTTTTATAAAATGCATGATTTCATCAAGAAAATCTACAGATCTGATACCAAAATGTTCTGCTGCCTCATGATATCCCTGTGGAGTAGAAACCAGGGAACAGGATATTAAAATCTCTTTCTTTGTCCAACCTCAGTTTATTAGCTGTAATGAGATGGAAAATATCTTTCTCTTCCCCCCCCCCACTCTAGGATTTCTGATGGAAGCTCTTAGCTGTGAGAGAGGATTTCACAGATGAGATTTCTGAAGTAGGTGATATAGATGCAAAGTCTTTGAAGGACAAGGTTTAACTGCTGTCCCTGCTTCAGTCTCACTGGAGGAATTCAGGCAACTCCCTGCTCAGCATCCTGATCGTGGTGCTGCTGCCCTCCTGCCTGTCTGGTCCACATGCTGTGCAGCAAAGCAAATTGCTCCTCATGGCCTATCAAAGTTGAACTACTTTGGATAAGGGCATTTACTTGTCTTAAAGATGGGCCAGGTACTTTATTTTGCACTGAAATATGGGTAAGTATTTTTACTGGACTTTCACTCTCATCCCATGTTATTTAAGGCAACCTTTTGGCAGCAACTGCAACTCTCTGTGATGATCTCTCAATTCTCTCAATGATCCTTTTTGGTCCCTTCTAAATCAAGGCATTCTATAATTCTACTTTTATCCCAAATATACATTCAAACATGGTGTGAAAGAAAAACCAGGGTCCAAATTTGCTGTGAAGATCTTTGCAAGCTGTTATTTAGCCTCTAACTCCTCCTCTGTCATGCCACTGTAAAATTGTAGGCTAAAATCAAGTTTCAGTTCATCTTCTCCATTAGTTGCTGAAATAAGTGTCTGGTGTAAAGGAAGGCACTCAAAGCTAAGTTATTCCTTACAGAACACGTAGATTCAGCAGCATGGCTCAATATTAATAACAACTGAATGACTAAATCCGTGCAAAGTGGGGTAAAAGTTTGCTCCTAGGGATCCAGCAAACACATTTAAACCACTGAATATCTTAATTCTAAAATAGCCTTCCAGCAGCACCACAGGGCCAGGATACACTTTGGGTTATTTTGCTGTATCTGGAATTTTGAGGCTATTCCAGAGACATGCAGGCACAATGAAAAGCAGAGTTGGACAAACATGTGAAGACTTGAGGTATAAAAGGATTAGCAGATGCTAATGTTCTACATTTTTCTGCTGCAATAATATAAGTACAGACAGCACCCAGAGCAAAGGAGAAAGGAAAAGATTGCATGTAGGAGGGACAGAAAGACATGGCTATAATGCTGTGCTGTCATAAATTTTGAAAAAGGCCACTGTAGAACAGATGTTACCAGCACATGGAAAATTTAGTGAGTAGATAATTTGCAATTCATCGGTCCAGTGAGGAAAAGTGACTTGTTCTAAAATGGAATCTTTCCATTTTTCCAGAGGAATAGAATCTCTAAAATCACAAAGAATGATTGATAATATTGACATTCAGACTAAACTCCTCTTCATCCTAAAATTAAATATCTTGGAAACAGGAGGCATTGAGTCATTTCATTTGCAAAGACATTGAAAGGAAAAAAAATTCAACTTTAAGGAAAATATGCCTCTTTTTCTCTAGGCTATATAGTTTGTCAGAGTCAAAATGAAATTATGGCAGATCTTGCTGATGTGGAGAAAAGTGTCACCAATGCCATTTTAACCCTCTGTTTACCCAAAACTTACTCCTGAGGGTGCTGACAGCATTGGGTTTTCCCTGTCTCCACTGCCTTCACTCACATGGACTGCTCTGTGTGATGAGCTCTTACACTACCTGCAAGACCTCCACCACATTACAGGGTGGAAGTTACACAGCTCTGACTGCTCTGGTGTCAGGAAGGTGACACCTGCACGCAGCATAAATATGTAGAAGAATGAAGTGTGCCTTGGCATGGCACTCATCCCACCCCTGATTAGGCTGGGTAAGGAGCAGAGAGGCTTTCTGGCATGAGCAGTGCTGAAAAGAGGGTCAGCCTACTGGTTTTTGTGATAACCCTTCTTATCTCTAAACTCTTCCTACAGCATCTGCATGGGAGCATGAGGCGAGGAGTCTGCTTTGCTCTCCTCACAGTCTTTCTATAACAGAAATATTTCCTTGTCCTCTACCTCAAGCAAGGATGTCTAATTCTGATTTATCTCCCATACTGTAATGTTCAGCCACATGAATGAATGACTGCCCTAGATACACTTCCAAAGCACTCCATACCAATGTCTTCTGCAATGTTTTTGCATATTTCTTCAACAGCAAGGCATAGTCTTCATCCATCCTGAGAGACAACTGCCCTTCCTACAATTTTTTACCCTTTTAGGCTGCAATCTTCTTTACCACAAAGCAAATCTGTGCATGTTGCCAGAAAATCTGTTCTGCCATTAAAGACTCAGTCACCAGTACGGATAATACAGGATAGGTGTGACTCACAGTGGCCATCTGAACCACTCATTTCTTTCAAACTCATTTCTTGATATTTGCTACTTATTCATTATGACCACAGAGAGTACATCAAAGTTGAACATTTCTCTTTAATCAGGGAGCAAAAACCATTAGCACTCTGATCATAGGATTGCAGCTTTCATATTTTTTCTCAAACCTATCCTTGGAATGTGTCTGTCCCACCATTTAAAATCCTCTTCTAAGTTTGGAAAAATGACCTTTTCTCTTTCCAGGCAAACCTTTTCTCAGGATAGTCCATAGACTTCACTGGTCTATGCCAAGAATGACATAGACTTTTATACAGATTGAATCTCACTCACAATAGTAATTTGCAGTATTTTCACATTGCCAAAACCCTTTCACAGATTTCTTAGAACAGGAGGTTATTTTGATTGCAATTCCACAAGAAATGACAGTCCAACTATTCAAAAAAGGCTCTGCAAATAGTCCTTAAGCTAAATCTCCTTTCCCATGAGAGGGGGATGTAAAGAACTGAGATGTGATCATATGTGTGTACATATGATATATGAGGAAAAGTCTGTTTTTCAACCTTTTTATAAGACAGCTGTATATATGTGTATAAAAATGAAAATAAAAGTTGATGGTTTTCTGCCAGATCAAGCAGGAGTTGGACCTATTAGCAAACAATGTCAAGATTAAAGAGCATAAACGAACCAATTAATCATTTATTCTGGCCCAAATGAAATTAACACTAAAGCTGAGTTAACCCCTCTTACACTCACAGGTGTCTACAAGGCAAAACCTTGCTAGAAGGAGAAAGAGAGAAATACACCAGGGAAAACAGACTGTCCCTGCTGCCCTCCGGTCTTCTAAGGTGAGTCAGGAACAAGGAGCTACAGGACTCTTGGGCAATGCAAGAGAAGGGCATAGCAAATAGGGCAGGAAAGGACCAGGGAAGGTGATGTAATACACCTGTATTCAACAACACACACCAGGGGTTGTACAGTCCCATTTCTCACACCTGGGACAACATTTGTGAACTTTAGAGATGCTACAGTTGCTTGGTCTGTGCTCTTAGAAGAGTGCATTGCTTTGATGCAGAACTTATCTCTCTGAGCAGCAACCAGAAATTCCCTAAAATCCTTGCAAATTAATTTGCCCTCAGCCTCAGGTGCTGCCCTGGGGGAATATCTGCAGGTCCCTCTGAGGAGAGGGCTCCAGGCAGTGCCCAGTAGCTCAACAAGGGGCTTGTTCACACCCTTGTATATTTACGGCTTGGCATGGATTTTACATGCTTGTTTTACTCTCTTCCTGCTAACAACTTGCCCCTGAGTATTTGGATTCAGTAGAAAGCAAATAGAGCGAGATACCATATGTTAATTCCAGTATGTTTTTTGGCTGATAAAAGTGAAAAGTATAAGCTCTTTGCAAGATTATTGCATAGAGATGGGTTAAGGCAATTGCATGGAGAACCTAGCCAAGAAGTTAGCTTCACCCATTAAGATTTTATCTAAATGATCCAAAGTTTTGAAGGAATTAAAAAAAAACAGAAGGCTGCATAGAAAGATCAAACTGCCTAAAAATCTGATCTCTGGTCATGCAGAGATTTTGAATGTTAAACTGTTTAGTATGTCTAAGGGATGCTTAGGCTGTGGTGGTGCATCAGAACAGTTAATCTCTTGCTGGGGTGAATGTGAACATTTTGCTACTGCCCATATTTCTCAAGCAAACAAATATGAGTGGCAAAGGAAAGGATGTCGCTCCTTGACACAGTTGTTCTCCTGACACTTCATACTATGAAATACGCTCCCATTTCCCAACAGAACGAAACTGAAATTATGAACAGTAGGATTGACTGAAATGGATGACAGTGTTTAAAAAATGTTAGCTAGTATTGATGTTTTGGAGAAAAAACCCACTCCAAGAATGCTGCCCTGAGGAGGTGATTGATACAGCTGCCATGGGGGCCCGTGTCGGGCTGGATAAGTCACTCCAGCCATGGCAGAGGTGATCATTACTTTTATGCTCCTTGTTTTCTGGGTGCCTGACTGACGACCCTGATATGCAGAAATATAAGGCACTTAAAACTCAGCTGCTCCTGAAATCTCGATGTTGGAGCTGGTTCTGAGCCCCCTGATGAAAAATATCTCTGTTGGAAAATGTTGACTCGCCACAGTTCAGATTTTCACAGAGTGTGTTTTTCCATTGAAGTTTCCGTTGTGTGATTTTTAGTATAGAATTGCTGGAGGGAAGAAAGGGAGAAAAGAAAAGGGAGAAAGCTTTGCACTTTGGAACAATCAAAGCACATGAGAAACCACAAAATGAGAGGCTTGGGCTCTGCTCTGGGTCTGCCTGAGCAAAACTTCCCAAATTAATGTCACTATCTCCTGGCCCAATAGCTATTAGGAGAGAGGGGAAGGGGAAGGAGAAGGGGATCTTTCTCCCTTTCACTCTCTTTCTCAGTGCTTTTGCTAAACATTTCAAAGGAATTTTGTTTCATTGCAGTGTGAAAGAGCAAAGAAAAAGTCTGTGTACTTGTCATGGAAAGGAAGAGCAGCTCTGTGCCTGGCTCCGCTTTGGGTTCAGAGATCAAACACCTCAGCAGTTGGGACACTTTCAGCCTTGTTTCCCTGTCTCTACAACCATTAACTTGTTGTCCTCTAGATGTTGTTGAAGACAGGGTACACCAAACCTCACAGCTGACTCTTACTCACTAGACTCATAATGCAGCAAGAGAAGAAAATCAACTCATGTGGTGCAATTGGTTCATAATAATCCTCTTCAGCTCACCAGCTTTTCCCAATCACCTAAATTCCCCCTTTTCTGAGGAACGGTTTAATACTGTTAAGCCATGCACCTGTGGGGTTTGTCTATCCATGCTCACCACTCCCCCCCTCCTTCTAGCTCCAGGTGAAGGGAGTTTTGTAGACATTGACCTCCCCAGCCAAGGTGTCCCATCACTTAAGTCATGGATAACTTCCTCTGTGATCAGGCCAGGCTGGTTTCCCGCTTTCTCCATCATCTGTGGATATGAGAAATAGGCCCCTGCTGTCTTCTCTGCTCCCCATGTTCAAGATGAAGCTCAAGCCCTTTCAATGCTCTCTAAGGTAAGCCTATTCTTTTTTACTTTCCTTTCAGGTCATGTTTTAGGTCCCTTGTTACCATTGCTGGTCCCTTTCTGAAACACCTCTAATTCATTCAGCTTTATTTCAGTAGGATGATCAAAATTAGTCACAGTACTCCAGCTGTGGTCTCTCAAATCCATGTGCACAGGTCTAAATGAGTTGCTGTGTTTTATGTGCACTACCCTCAGTAGCAAATCTCATTCTTATTTTTTTCTACTAACTCTGGAAGTTGCAAGTCATTAGGAATCTGCATGGAAGGCAGCCTGGCTGGTTTTTGGGTTCTCACACTGTCTTTTTTTTTCACTTTTTATTTTTAGGCACTGAATTTTTGCCTCTGATTTTGCCCCTTGGATCTCATAGGTGCTTCATTAATTTTTGAAGGCAACTTTTAAGGATACAAATACAATACTGATGTGGTGCTTACTCAAGGTAGATTCAGCAATTACAGACTAGCTGGGTATGCCCACTTTTAGTTCTCCCCCCTTCCTCCTTTCCTTTTTCTTTGGTGCCTTGTGTTCATATTATCATCTTGAAATTAACTGTGCTAAATATCTGACTGTAATGCGATGTCTCTGAGAAGAATGAAGCAACAAAGACTTCTAATGCATCTATAATCCTATGTCATTTTACCTGTGCTCCTTCCCTGTTAATGGACCTGCACTACTTTGCTTTGCCTTGATAACATTGATATTATTTGCCCTTCACCCCACAAAGGCTGTGAAAGTAAATTAATGATGACAAATTAAGCACACCCAGTTAGTATCATAGAGAAGAAAAAAGCCTATCAGGAAATGAATGGCATTTCCAAGATGGGTTTTGCTACTCTGAGCAATATATGCATTAAACCCACATGTTCACAGGGAAGAATGACATGACATACTGGCTCACTGCTGTGTCATGGAGCGCCATCTGTCCTGGGCGCTGAAGGAAGCACCAGTCCTTGAGGAAATCAGAGTGGGGCCATGCCACAGAGACTGGATTAGAATTTATGAGCACAAGGAGCAAATTGTAGCGGTGCAAACAACTATTGCTTTGGGGTTTCCTGCTTTGTGAGTGATTCTCATTGTGACTGTGTGTGTTGATAGATGGAAGGTGAAATATCTGCTCTGCCCCCAGTGCTGGGTAATGTCCTGACAGGTCCTTCAAGGTGCTGGATGTTTCCTTCCCTTGGAAGAATTTAGATTTTTCACTCCTGTCTGGGATTAAACTTGATCAGTTACTGTTCCCTGCTTTGGTAGTTCCTTGTCCATTATCCAGAATAACACAGTGTTAGTGATTACATACACTTAGAGAAATTTCTGCTGTTGTAGGGTCTGATGATTGTATGATTGTACCAGGCAGCTCTGCTGTCTTCTGGGAACATTTGGAGGTGGTAACTGTGACTTGCACAGCTCTTTGTGAGCATAAGCAGGGATGTAAATTGTCAGTGGAATTTATTCTGCAGTGAAGTCAGGCCTAAAGCCAAAACAGCACTGTGAAAATCTGAATGACACCGTAAAAGTCATCGTTGCCAGCTCTCTGTTCCCCCAACATATATCCTTGAGTTGATTGTGGACCAAATGACACCCTGATGTGATGTGAACCCAGCAGTCTCTGCACCAAACTGCAGAAGTTTCTAAGGAGTGTTTATGGATCATTTCTTCCTTGGAGAGCACTACAGTGCTGATACCCTGGCTGCCCCATGGCTCATATGACCATCTGTTTTGTGATTTGTATCTTGTTCGACCCAGAGGGAACAAATTAAAGTAGACTATGTTGTCTTTGTAGCAACCAAGACTAGTGCAATAAGGATATTCTTACCTTGTGGCTTAGAGCAAAATTAAGACCTTATTTTCTGCTGAAGAGGTGTGAACAATCACCAGAGTGAGTCCAGACTTGACCTCACTTTTCTCCCAGATAATTTTTTTTTCTTCTGTTGTCCAATTTGGCTGCTGGGGATTTGACTCACAGGCTGTCATCTGACCTTTCTGCCCATGACTGTAAAATTAATTAAACACACTTCCCTCCATGCATGCTCACTAAACAGACTGCCCATTCCAGCACTAGTTAGTACAACGTTCACATCAATATTAACAGGAATTATCTGAATATGGGGCATGAAATTTTAGCACTCTGCCTGCTGCACAAGTCAGCTCATTGTACATCCTCGCTGTGTCCTATATATGTAGCCTTTTGTCTCCTGTGTCCTTTTGACTTAATTTTAGTTTGCCCTCTACTTTCACCTCCATTACTGTGTTATACATGGGCAGTTGGCTATGTGACTTAATCATATCAGCCTCCTCCCGCTGTTTTACTTCAATCATCTCCAACCTTTCTCCACTGAACTGACAAAGGTACTTTCTCCTGTGCCGTGGAAAACATGATCTAAAACAATATGACAGTGTTGGAGTTCTGCATGCATAATTTCAATAACGTCCCATGTAACCAGTCACCTGGCTGGGCTCTTTTAATGAAATCACCCTTGTTATCAGCCTGTTTTCATTCAGTTCTCACAGAAAGATTGCTCACAGCATGAGTCATGCCAGGCATTTCAGTATCTCTCGCAGGAAGACAGTAAAGATAATAAAAAGGTCTAAAAGCAGCAAACTCTTTGGAAATACAACATTTAAGAGCAGTCATGCTGCTGATAACTTTCAGCCATTTTGCAGAACATTAAGGAAAATAACAAGCAAACCCCCAAAGTAACATTTTGTTCATTAGTACTTTTGTATTTCTCCCCACAGTTTACTTGCATCATTATGTAACTCTGAGGGTTCAAACTTTATCTTTCATTTTAAGGTCTTCTGCTCTCATTTCTTCTCCAGGCAAAGTCACTCATGTAATGATGTAAGGTTGGGGACTAGCCCTCTGCCGTGGCTCCAGGGAGGTGGTGCTGAGGGGTGCAGGGAATGTGCCCACCTGCTGCCACCCTCAGAGACAAGGGTGAACACTGAAACCTCTGTCAAGGGAGGTGCTTTCTGATACCAGTCCCCTCCCATCTGAATAAGAAAGGGAACACTACCACATGCACTCAAGTGTATGCCAAGATCGCCTGTTGGTTTTTGCCTGCATGTTTCCCTCCTGAAAAGTTTTGTGGGTTTTTTTTTTTTTTTTGCAAAGTCAATTGGCAATATCTACATCATTATGAAGCTTTCCTGGCACTGCATCTGGAGATTGATGGCTGTGAAAATGCAACATATTTAATTTTCTTTTCCTAGACTTGAAGCCAGCTGCTAATGGTTTTCCCAGGGTGAAGCTGGCAGCTGCAGGATCAGGTCTCAAGGCTCTAAAATGTTCACTTGCAGGAGAGCCACCTGGGCTTTTGGCTGTTTCATTAGTGGCCATTACTGCTCCTAAGAAAAGATCTAAGCAAAATGGGTGCTGAGCCTGGCTGTAAATTCTGGGGTTTCATTGGGAAACCACAGTCATTAGCGTCAGATGGAAGTGATCTCAGTGATCTCGAAATCTTTCTGTATGAAATTTAAACTTCCATCCCTTGTTTCCAAAACCATTTTAAGCCCCACAGTCTAACAGTTGACATTTATTTAGTATTATTCATCTGCATCTTCGAGTCAAATGCAGAAACTAATGTATAAGTAGCACCCTTTTTATGTTAATTGTGAGTGCTTGCTGAGGACTGAAATAGTGTGAACGCCAGAGCATCATTAGTCTGAGTGAGATGAGTCTGTGGCTCTCTGCAGACACCAGACAGCAATAAGTAATCTCCTACAAGTCTTGAATAAAATTGTTATCTAATTCAGTCTAGGGAAAGGCTGTTGGATTCCAACACGTTTATATTTTGCCCAATTTCCTACCCAGCAAGGAGCAGGGGCCTGTGGGGGCCGCCAAGGCCATCCAGGCTATGGCATTGCTGTCCTGCTGCTTCAAGCCCCATGAAGCACTTTATTTTTTTTTTTTTATAAAACCCCTCATTGACTATGAAGAATGAAGTAGGATTGATCCCTCCTAGATGTGTAGACTGCATGTTCTTCTGGGAGGTGGAGGCAGGAAAACCACATGGGCTTTGGCAGTTCTGTGTGCTACTCCCAAGATGATTTTTAACGAGGCAGACTGGATGTCTTATCTTTCCTAGAGGAAGAAAAACTCACCAGGATGCCTGGGGGGAGAAAAAAATAGGCAGAGCTGAGAAGAGATTCCCCATCAGTTTTCTAAGCTGCTGTCAGGCAGAAAACAGGAGGATCTGCATTTGCATTTACATCTTGTGGAGTGTTTCACTACAACTTAAATGGGGAAGAGCAAGGCAGAAATGATTGTGTTGGGATTCCTGAGAGCACCAAAAGGAGTTCATAATCACATAACACCATGCAAGCACAAATTTTGTGTTGTTGGCACTGACAGAAAATTGACCTTGAGACAAACTTGAACAATTTTAAATGGGAGAAATAGGTTCCATGAGCAGAAGTACTCTAAATAAGAGCCTTCCTTCCATGGAGGAAAGTCCTGATTGCTCGATTTCTAATCTAAATTATCAACAAAAAGTATTCATTATTGTTAAGTGGCTGAAAAGTGGGCCCAGAGTGTACACCCCTTTCTCCTGTGAGGCTCTGTGGGTTGAATTCTCTCTCCTCAGCTTGTGCCACAGAGGCTTTAGATAAGGAACTGGTGAAGAATAGCTGAACACTGAAAGCTATTATCTCTAAAGACTGATATTTACTGGATTCCTGCTTTTCACCTTTCTAGCTGAGTCACAGAATTTCCTTTGTTGCTGCACATTCATTTTCCTCCTTTTTCTCACAAATACCATTGAATTGAGTATGCACATGCCTTATATACTGTTATCTAGAATTATCTCCAAACCCCCTTTTAAGTCCTGTTCACATACAAATGAGACTCGAGCACTTCCACGGCAGAGCAGTACATTAGCAAGCCCAAGATTAAATAATAGAATTGGGTCAATAAAAGAAGGATATACTATCTGATCACAAGGTGAATATTTCCACTGCAATATGAAATGCTGCTTTCAGTGCTAGAAATACAGTAGAGCAACAGTTAAATTAGTGCCACTGTACAGAGCTCGTTTGGATCTCTGTGTACGTGTTCTGATTTGAGCAAGCAGGGGGAATGACTATTAGGATAATCAGGAGAATGAAGAGCTTGCTTTTAAAGTATAGATTAAAATTAATTTGCTTAGCCTAGCAAAAGGGAGATGAGGATGCTCTTCATGTTGCTGATACAAACATAGGGAAGGGAACTCTAGGCTAAGAGAGAACCTTGTGAAAATATCTGCTTTAAGAGCAACACCTGCAAACATATTTGGGGTGGAAAATAGGGAGCTTCTACCTTCTAAAAGGTAAAAGTTTAGATGATTCAAGCAAAATATCTTTTTACAAGATGGATTAGATATCTGCCTCTCTAGCAAGGAACATGGAAAGAGCAAGAGCAATGGCATGATCTGTACAGGAGGGGCTCTTAGTGTGTAACTGAGGGAGCTCTGCATGGTGGTATTTGCCAAATCCTCTTTCCAGTCCATCTTCTCAGAACGGGGGTGTGACCAAAACAAGTCCTCTGCCATGTGGCAGTCAAAATTTCCAAAAATATGCCCAGCCACACTTGCTGGACAGGCAGGTCTGTCATGCCAACCTCTTCCTCATGTGGATATAATAAGCATGAAACCTGGAATGTCCCCACCCAGGTTACTTGGGTCTATTTGATGAGAGGAAAATATCTGCATATTACTGCAGCTACTGCAGCAGCAAAGCTGGAAGATTCTGGATCAGGGGATTAGAGAGCTCTGAAAGTTTTGAAATGCTATTCTTGCCCTCACCCCCTGCAGATTTGATTGAATGCTTACAGGCCACATTATTGTTTATAATATTTCATTTTTTTGATGCAAGAATTTTGAAACCTGTTATCTATTTTGTTATTTTATCATCAATTATTAAATTATTGTTGAGGGAGGTTTATACATTCACCATCTCATCATAAATATCCTGGAATATAAAAATATCTGATTTGTAGACTCCTACTATGAATAAATTAAATTGGATTTATGAGACTTATGGCCTGTTCTCCCTCTGTTCTTTGGAGGGCTTTGTGAATGTGCAATGAGAGCTCTTATTTCTTATGGAATTTTATAGCCACCATGTAACTGGGTTAATATAAGAAGTATAAATAAGGATATGCACTTGCCTGTAAGAGGTTTTAATATGGAGAAGAGCATCTGAAGTTCAAAAAATATGAACTGAAGTGCAGACTGTATGTCTTACTCTGTAAATAGGAAGAGAAGCCATTTCAAGTGCTGAAAAAAAGAGTGGAATATGTGGGAATTGTCCCCTAGGAAAGGTAAAAAAGCCATCGGACTTTTTTTTAAAAAAACCCAAACCATCATGCTCTCCTCTGCAACTACATTTTAGCAAACATCCTAAAATGCTGCAGTTGCTCCCTCTCACCTGCTGGTCTCCTGCACAGACTTTCATAAGGGAAAGGTCTAACAGCCAGGATACTTTGCCCCCTGGTAGTTCCTCTTCTTTTGGTCTACAGGAACTTGGGTGATGTCAATTCATGCAGGCTGAGACACCAACTGCACCCTACTTTTAAAAGAACTAAAAATTGAGACACACAAAGTAGTCTTTTTATGGAAGCATCACAAGATTTAGGCTGTACTCTCTCTCCTGAGCATGAGCAACAATAACCCTCATTTATCCCTGTGCCATGTTCTTATCCTTTACATACTTCAATGATATTTTAATAGCATTAAGTGCACAGGGATGCCGGTGATGTCCATGCACACAAAGGAAGGAAAGGCAGGAGGGTGTTGCCAGCAGATGGGGAAGGAGCCAGCACAGCTGTGTGAGCAGCTGGAAAGGACTGAGGTGGCCACCAAAAGAGAGAACAGCTGGAAAACAAAAAAAAAAAAAAATGTTTTAAAAGAGGCACACACAAACTGGCTTAACTGAGAGAAGCAGGTGTTGGGTCTGGTGAGGAGGGATTGCCTTGCAGGCTGCAGGAGCCCTCGGCAAGGGAGGACCCTGGGAGAGGAGCAATAATGGGAGATGGAAGGAGAAAGGGGATACTGTTTCACACAGGTTGGGGAAATACCATTCTGGCAGCTTTGCAGCTTTGGGCTGCAGCAGTAAAAAGCCATGAGGAAGGGGTTTTGCTCAATAGATTTTTCTTTTTGGTTTACCTTCAAAGCAGAAAGTCATTTTGGAAAGCAGCTGCTACCAAAGGGCCACTTCTGCTCTCAACCCTCTTGGGCAGATTCCCATCTGCTGCCAACAGGATTTGCTGTGGTTTACTGTAGGAATGGGATAGGGATGAGTTCGCTGGCAGGTTGAGTGTAAAGCCCAGTATTTTGGACTAGGCGTTCATTGCTCTTTGTACAATGCTAGAGATGAGAACATTTTATTCTCTTTTTCAGACTTAAAAGACCGATTTTCCTTTGGCTCTAAATGAGAGAGCACAACAGGTGCTCTAAGCACAATAGGCATTTTAGTTAAAAGGTTAAAAATCACACTAGTCTAGAGCACTGTTCCTCACTGCTGTGCCCATCTTTGCTGCTCTGGGGTATCAGACAGAGAGCCAGCAAGTTATGCTGCATTCTGCTTTGCTGTGAAACCCAGTCAGATTAATGACTTTGGGGTCACTTGAGATTTACATAATTTATATCGATGACTTGCTGTTTAAACTGTTTTACAAAATCAGGAAATAAATTGTAGGTTTTGTAAAAATATCATAATTAAAAATTGACTTGTACTAACTGTTGGCCTCAGGAACGCGGACGAAATTCAAGTGTGACGGATTGCTTTGCTCAATGAAAACTATAAAAAATCCAGGAGAGTCTTATGATGATAAAAAGCACTTTTTTTAGGTGGTTACATTATCAATCATTATACAGAGCCAAATGCTTCTTGCATTTCTTGTGTGCATATTTTATTGACTTCATTGTGACCCACTGGGGAAGGACAACAATTTTTTTATTACAGTGTAGAAATATTGTCCCATTCAAAATCAAAACGTGTTCTTGAACCAAGTATAAAACTTCAGAAGGCAGAAATCACTGTTTTGATAGGTCTTTAATATGACTTAATCATTCCACTATTTAGCAACCTACAATAAATCTTTCTACTATGAAAACAGAAGGGAAATTTTCTTGCCTACCCTCACATTAGTAATACAAATATTAGGATGCTGAGTGCTATTTTTTCAAAAGTTTTATTAAGGAGGAAAAAAAATGGAAATAATGCAAAGGGGAGTCTGTGATCTGTAGGGCTTGTCACAACGTTTTTTTAATGACAATGGGTTGGAGGGCAGCTGTTATAGAGCAAAAATGAGCCAAACTCTGCTCTGTGTATGGCTGTTCTATTCCCAGTGAAAATCAGTGGAGTTGGACAGGACCAAGGGCCTTCAATTTAACATGGTATTGCATAAGATCCCCGTGTTAAAAACTGGACACGCTCTTCCATTTTATTTAGTATCAACCCAAAATTCAGCTGTTTAAACAGAATTCTGAGAAATGCAAAAGGACTGCTAAAAATTCCAACTCCTATTGTGTTGCAACAATTAGAGAGGTGAATAAGAATTGCTTTTCCACCCTTTTCCCCTGGAAAATGGTTTTGAGGGGAGATAAAATGTCAAAGTTCCAGCCACTGCCCAGGAAAAGGCTGAGCAGGAGCTGAGGATGGGAACAGCAGTTGTTGGGATGGGGTGGGCAGGGATAGATGATCTATGATCTATGGCAATAATAATGAAATTCTACTTAATGGCTGCTTTTTCTATAGTTTTGAAGCTAAGTTTTGATTTGCTTCATTATCTTACTGAGAGATGGGAGTTTCTGTGAATAACAGGATGGGAGTTTCTGTGAATAACAAAAATGAGAGCATGAGGCAAAAAGGCAGACATGGGGAGATGTGTAAAGCTTCTTGGTGATGAGCACATCACAGAAGTGGTACCTTACACCCAAGAGACTCAGTTTAGGCAGTGACTGTCCTACAAATCTACTTGGTGCAGTCTGTTCCTGCCAGCTCACAAGTTTCTCCTCTGCATTTGGGTTTCAAACCAACAACCACACTGATGAGTTTTCTGGGCCTTTATTTCCGAGTTCCTTGAATTATGGGCTTGTGAAAAAATCAAATAGATAAAATCTTCCAGATGCCTTATCTGCATTTCAGAAAGATATAAGTTGTTGGGTTTACTCTTGAACTCTCTCTACAAAATACATCACTAGAGGTCACCAGAAAGAAGCAAAACTTTGTTATTTAATCTGGAATGCTTATGAATTTATATAGTGTTTTTCAGCTAATCTTTTAGAGGGGATAATTTAGTTTTCAAAAACCGGGACAAATTATTTTTCTACAGACAACAGGTATTTCCTGCTAATGAAAATGCCATTATAGAAGGCCTGTTTTAAAAAGAGACGAAGAAAAAAAAGGATTACTGCAGTTTCTCACTCCCATAATTGCATGCTGATACTGAATAGACACTGTGATTTGAAATTTTACTCCAAGGTAAAATAAGGTGTTTGCTTTTCTAGTAACCTGTGTCAGAATACTAGCTAATATAGCAGCCTGAATTTTAATTTTTCAGCTGGGCTTAAACAAAGCAGTAATGACTTGGTTTGGATAAATGTTTATTGCAATATCTTCAAGCTCATAATTGTAGAAATGCAGGTTACAGCTTTTCCACAATTTGTTCTGTGCTTGTAATTCCTAGAAAATACATGGCAAAAGGTGATGAAGAGTTTATCCAAGGATGCTTGAAAGGACAGTCTGCTCAGGTAGAAAAAAAGAATGTTTGGGTATAATTTGGGAAAAAAGAGCAAAGGTAGCATGGGTGGAGTTCAGTGGGGATTTGAGGAGGAATTTGGCTCAGCACTATTTTATTTTCCTTTTATTCATTCTCAGTGCTGAGCAAAGGCAAAGTTTTTCTGTGACTATTCAACCAAGTCAGCTGAGCTTTAACAAAACCTGAGAACGAGTCAAGAAACACATCACTTACCAAAATACATATATTTCTGCATTTTTCCTGTTGACTGATGCCTGTCATAGGACAAGCCAATGTCCTGTCATAGTATTTGGATGCAGTGAGAGCAGAGACCTGCCTGTGCCCAGCAAAGCTGGACAGTCCATGCTCCTTCCAGTGCACTTAATGCATATTCTCCCATGCTTTGTCTTGTCCTCCTTCAGTGTGGATAAAACCGATATTCTTTCCCCCTCCCTTCTTGAATGTATATATTTTATAGCTAATGAAAAAGCACAGGAAATATAACTGTCTCTTGTATTGATTTTGCTTTTATGTAGTGCCTTTTCCCCAAATAGATGCCAGAAGGGACTCTTAAAATCAAACTATATAGAACAATAATTTCTGCCAGAATGGAAAAACATGGCAGCAGCTTAACAGAGCACTTTAGTGCTAGGCAACACTTTAAGAAATGAAGGTGGCTTTAAAGAGTAGAAATAAGCTCATGGCCTTGAAGAAGTTATTGGATATGACTGTGGAGCACAATCCAGAGCAGGTTTTCTCACTCCCACCTGCCTGCACTGGATGCAAGGAATATATTGCCAGTCCCTTACTCAAACTATCTGATATTAGAGAATGGGTGTTCCTAAGCATGTCTTAGAGGCTGAAATGTTAAAGTTGTGAGAGCTGTTAAGAAGCCATATTTGATTTCATGTAGCAAATAGCACCCAGCTCTTCACACAGAATTTACTCAAATATATCCCTTTCTGGCTGCGTGCCAGTGGGTACTTGCTGCCCCAGCTCCAGGGCCCTTATCAGAACCTTCAAAATTCAGCAGTCCTTTGCCTTCAGCAATATTATTATTTTTGTAAAGAAAATCGAGTTTATTTTATCCTTTTTTTTCATGCAAAATATCCCTTATGACCTCCCTTAAACATAAAGCAATAGGGGACACAGGATGGCTTTCTTTTGGAATAAAAGAACCTTTGAGTAAAAGAGCAGCTGAAAATCAGTGTGTTAGAACATTGTTTTCCAAGCACAAATGAACATAAATAATTCCTTTATACATTGTTGGGGACTCATAAACAAGTAGCATTGCTGATATTGACATTTACTGCCCCCTTTATTCACCTTGTTCATTCTTTTAAAAAATGTGTGCTTGGGTTAGAGCTGGGCAAGAATTTTCAGCATTGACTGTTTTATATGCTGTTAATGAAACTTTTCACAGAAATTTGAAAGTTTTGAGAAGATCTGTACTTCTTTGTTGGTGCAGGTTTTGTATTAGGAGGGGAGAAATTTGGAGGCTTGTGACATAAAGTTTTGATCAAAATAACATGTCTTGATCAATTGAATGGTTATCTACTCATCTAAGTGTACTGGACTTGCTTTATTTTTATTTTTTATAAATAACATATATATGTTATGCCATAGAATGAAAGAAGCTGCTGTCCATCACAGGTATTTATACCTTTACAGGAGATGAACACAAGGGAGACTGACACTGAAGCCCTTATTTCAAGATGTATCTAATTAATAATAAAAACTGAAACAGTTCAAATGAGAGATCTAAAGATATTCTCGCTGGCATAATCAATAGACCAGCTCTGAGGGCACTTGTCTGTGACAGAAGAGATTGATCTGGCTTCACTATCCTAAAGCACAACATCTTTCCTGTCAGTAGTGATTAACAAACTATCAGAGTATCAGTTAGCACTTTGATTTTTTTCCTGGTTATAGCTCAGTGGAAAGGTAAATTTTTAATTGTTATTCATTTTTAAAGCAGTAAGACAGAAGAAAACCTTCCTGTGTGGATCAGCAGCAGTTACTCAAACTGGAAAAAGGATATCTTTGGGAAGTCATATAGTCTATAAACTGTTATGCAGATAATCCCAGTGAGGAGCTGGGCTATAACAGCAGTGATGGAATTCAGAGGCAAAAATCGAACTTAATGGGTGAATTTGTGTGGTGTATTTTTTGTGACCATCATAATTTTTCTCACAGCATTTCTGCAGCTTTAATTGTAGTGACAATCACATGAAGCAGTGAGAACTGTGGTAGCCAAAGGGATGTTCCCTGTGCTTATGTACACACGTGCCCACCAGTGCTGCCTTTCACAGGATTGCAACATTTTAGTTTTATACTCCATTTAGCCCCATTGAAAGAAACATAAAGTTATCTGCTTAAAGGTATTTAAAAATAAAATCTGATGACAGCACAACCCCCAGACTTTGGGAGATGGCTCATTTTCCAGCTAATCATTGTGTATACAATTAGTATTTGAAGTCTCTGCCACCAGCTTTTCTGAGAGGTCAAGCAGCTCCTTCCAGTAGAGGTTTTTTTGCCTTTTTAAGTGTTTCTGTGCTGAGATCCTTGGGAGCAGCACAGGACTGACCAGGTATGGCTCTCCAGGTCCCCTCACATCCTTCCAGCACCTAATGAGGATGCTTGGTATTCTTGGGAGACAAGCTGCAAGCTCAGACCTAAGGCAGAAGATGGAGTTGTTTGGAAACAGCAGATGAACAATATTGTCAGAAGCAGATTAATGAGAGAAAGTGTCTCCACACCCATGCAGAGTACAGGTAATAGCCAACAACAAGAAATGTGAGTGGATAACGGACATTAGGAAGCAGCAGGAATGACTGTGGGTGATTTTCATGACTAAGATGTCAGTTTTTGGGAAAATGTGAAAAAGAAACAAAGAACTGGGGATAGGCAGGAAATTTATGATTTATGTCAAATCCGTTTGTGTTGCAAGGCAAGAATCATGTCAAGAAGAAAAAACAGTCATAAAATTCCTCTGGGAGATGTATAGGCTGTGCTGGGATCAGAGTCTGCAACCTGAATCCAGCTGTCCTGAAGCACATCAGTGTCTTTAAGCCCAATGCCCTCACACACGTGTCAGGGACAAGGATTAAACCTCATCCCTCCACATCCAAGCCTGAGAACTTCCACATGGTCAGTCTTTGACTACAATCCCTTAAGGATATACCAAATTTTCTTTCCTCTGAGGTGTGTGGCAGGGGGCAGGACCTCTCTGGTGCTGTGCAGGGAGGGACATGGTTTGTGGGCACAAATGAGTCCTGTCTGCTGCTGTTTTGGAAGATATGGACCCTCAGGGCATGCCCATGAACTCCCATGCAAGGAGGGGAGACGAACAAAATATATCTTTGCTCCAGACTGGGAATGCTGCAAGCTACTCCAGCTATCCCAGCATAACTGTTCACAATAATCTCCTTTTAAATGATCAATTGAGATAACTAGACCAAACATAAGACTGAAAATTATTAGAAACTATAGGATTCATCTATCCAACAATTAGGAGTGAGACTTCCAAAGGATATTATAGGAGAAAAGAAGCCCAAATACTTCAGGAATATTATGTGGTGTGGATGTCTGAGTCCCACTGGTACATAAAGACTCTGTCTGAGTCAAAAAACTCTGGGGTGGTTATGGGGTAGCTAAGAGAAAAGAATAGTGTGCTGGTTTAGAGGTAAACCAGCAGGAGAAAGGAACTCCACACACAAGAGA
>JAOXXN010000102.1:34052972-34063674 GCA_026770055.1 Myrmophylax atrothorax
GAATAGAGGGGGTAGAATACATGGCTTTGATCACCCATACACAGAGATAACTGGTCCCATCTGCTGAACTATGACAAATAGATTTCTTTTACCTTTATTTTTATTCTGCTTTATACACACTCAGAAAATTACATGTCCACATATTTTAGCACTTGAAAAATTAGTTGTAAGTACAGTGGGGCAGAAAATAGCCTTCTCTTCATTTTTGTTGTAGTTCTTGCAAAAGAGAAACAAGGAAATAATTAGATTTCACCCTGTTTATGTCTTTTTTGCTAGCTCTAATCTTAACATCTAATAGAAGAACAGAGCAAATGGCTCTGGGAATTTTTATATTTTTTTTTTCTCTAGTCCATTAAGAAAAGAACATAGCTGATGATAAGGCAGCCTGAGTGAATCAAAGTATCTATGTGTTATTGAGGGAGGCTGTCACAGTCAACTAGTTTTATAGCATGCCCATAGTTGATTATAAAGTAAATAATTGGAGGAAAGGGACAGTGAAGATGACTAAAGTAATCTCTGAGAGATGTCTGTGAATCTCTCTGTTCTGGTAGCTGGTTCAGATCAACAAATAACACATCTGGTGAATGCAGTCTGATGAATGAAGTTTAATAATGTAAATTCTAAAGAATTTTTAAGTTATTAATTAAAAAAAACACTTTAGTTTAGCTATTGAATAAGCTACTGACTGAATTTTGCATTCCTTTGCTCTTCATATAAATCTGTAGAAAATCAGTGAGATAAAATTCCTTGAAAAGTTTGCATGACAGTCAAACATCAGCAAAATACAATTTTGAATGGAGATGAGAAGGAAGCAGATGTTGACATAAACCAGTTCTTTTCTGAAAAGGAATTGCCTAGTTCAGATCCCAGGTAATTTTCTACATTTCCCATTAAACTCATTATAGAGCTATTCAGGAACTTCTGAGAATCCTCTTGTCTTCATATCATCTTCCAGATTCTTTTTCCACAGACTTTTGTCTTCTGAGACAAACTGAACATAACTTGATCAACCATTTAAAAAACTGAGAGAAAGTAAAAACTGCAAGTCCAGGATGGGAAATGTTAAGCCTTTTCTTGTAAGCATGAGAAGGAAGAAAAGTTGGGGTATCCACGAGCTCATGGAAAGTGCAAGAGCTACTGAGCTGATTAGTGAGATACTCCATGAGGGTCTTTGCTGAAACAGTCACAGACAGTTGAGGTGTAAAAGGCTCCAGCTACTGCAGGAGATGCTTTACATTATTGAGGGATGCAGATAAATTGCTACCCAGCTCGTGGAAGCTGCTTTGTGAAAAAATTAGGGGAGTAAGTAAACTCGGTTTCAATCGATGGATTAATATATAACCAGCAAAAGGAGCAGAGCTGGCTGCTACAATCCCTCAGCTATATTAGGCAATCAATTTTTTTTCCTTTCAATATGTAGAATATTCCCTTGTGGCTCCCTGTGGATTCCATGCAGTGTGAACACAGCAATCAAAGTAATAGACGTCAGAATAATCAAAATAAGATGTGTCAGAAAGAAGCAAATGAGTACATACTCTCATTAAGTAAATCTCCTAAGAGCTTAACACACAAAACTCTTCCCAGAAAAGCTGCACAAAGAATTGCATGCACTAATACATGGTTTTATTGGTGTTTCAAAGTCAGAAAAAAATATTCTTCCATCTATTTCATGTTTTTTAGATTTCACCATAAATAATCTCTACTTAAGGCAAAACACATACTGTATCTCCCATTATAAGATTAACGAAGGTTAACATTCCTGCAGTGGCTTGGGCATCAGCAATGTCCAACACTAAACTTCAGTCTCTGAGGTGATAAGAAAGATGCTTAATCCATGGAGAAAGCAGCCAAAAAGTCAGAAAAAGACCGTTCAAGTCAACAAATTTGTACACAAAATCAGACAAAGCATAAACTGGTTGCCTTGAGAACTTTTCCCAACAAACTCTTCAAAGAGGTACAGTACAAACCCAATGAAAAAAAATCAACAAAATTGTACTTCCAGAATATTCCCAGCCTTTTTGAGCAGCAAGCTGAGGTCACAAAAAATAAAAAAAGAAAATGGAGGAAATACTTTGGAATGAAAGAACCATTTCCAAAGCCAGAAATATTTTATTTGGCTACAGAAGTAGTCGAGGAACAATCAGAAAAGAAATTCATTCTCTAAGGAAGCTGGTGCAGGATTGGCTTTTCCTTCTTTTCTTCTACTACATTTGCATGATAAAAGACATATAGCATTTTGAAGAGTGAATGGGTCATTTCCCATTGAAATTAAAGGGGATTTGGGGGGGAATTTCAAGTATTGGCCACCTAAAACATGATAAGCAGTCAAAAACCCACCAAAAATACTTTGTGTCCGCTTTAGTTTGTGTCTAGCTGTTTGACTTCAGAGTTTACAAGGAAGATGGAGAGAGGTTGAGCATTTTTATTACACTCCAATTTACTGTAATAGCTTTTGCTCCAGTTATGAGCTGTGCCACAGTTAATGGGGCTGGGTTGTGACTCGGGAGGCCTCGGTACAGATCTCAGCTTCACCAAAGGGTTTTCTGCATGACCTTGAGCAACTTCACGTCCCCATCCCATCTGTAAAACAAAATGATGATGCTTCCTCTGTGCAGAAATCTGTCTTGTCACCTTAGGAAGAAACACTGATTTGTCTCGACTGTGCACGGTTCCTATTGATTGCAGAGGAACTTGGAGGTACAAAATACTTCTTGGGATTTGGCATCTGGAGACAAAATAACTTTGAGGAACTGGGCCATTAAAGGAAACATTTTGGTCATGAATGTCCTATATTGTTATGAGCAGTGTCTAATATATTGATCCTCAATTTTAGTACAGAGCAGAGTAATAAATAGCTGGTAAGGAGTTTATATCATTGGCAGGTCAGTGGGAAATAGGCAAATCCTTGAGAGATGCAGTTGAAAGGCAGCCCTCTCACACCAAACATATTTCTAAGTCTGTATAACTTTGAAAACAGTCCTTAATTTTTATCAGAAGATTAAAAGACAAATGTGTGAGCAAAAAAAAATTCCTCTGCTAAATTTCAAAAGCCTAAAATACAATAGTGATGTACTGATAGAGCTCTGGAGAGTGACAAACACATTCACTGTAAGGTGAAAGAGTTTCCCTCATGCCTTGACTGCAACAGCTCCTAATTTTGCCTTCTTTATGAGTGAACTACCAACTATGAATGAACAAAACCCTGTTGTGGTTTTTCAGGTAAAAAGGAGTGGGACAAAAAAGTTATCAGCAAACAGAAAGAATTGTAAACCCTCTGCTTCAGTTTTGACAACACAAAATCAGATCAATTTAGATTTCAATCTTAGTTTAAAAATCACAAACTCTAGGGGGTGGCATCCGTGTCCATGGTAGGGGTGTTGGAATGAGGTGATCTTTGAGATCACTTCCGACCAGAACCCTTCTGTGATTCTATGAAAATTCCAGACAATGAGGCCATTGGGGTACTTCATAATGACACATCTTAAGTGAGAGGAAAATAAAACATTAACCTGTAAGCAACTTTTTATAATTAAAAATAATGTTGAGAGAGCAATTTACTGTAAAGGTTGTTTCTCTCCCTTTAGGAGTTGTTTGCCATGGCCAAAGAGTCTTGATTTTACTTCCATAGGAAAGTATTCAGTGGGGTTTTCTTTGTTTGTAGAAGTCTGTTGTGCTTTCCACAGAGCAAAGACATGGAGCCAGAGTAATCCCAGTGTAATTTCCAAAGGCACAGGAACATCCCTGCCCAAACCCACTCATGACCGGAGAGCTTGATCCCCGCAGGCTCTTTCCAGGCCAGATACTGGGGATCCCCTGGGGGTTTTCACACTGTTTCTGTGCTCAGGGACCCTGAGGGGGAGAGAAGCTCTGGGGGTTGTTGGGGACCTGGGTGACATATTTGAGGTCTGGCCAAGGGATGGGAGAGTTTGTCATCTGTGGTAGATACTTGAAAAAGATGGGAAAGTTCCTGAATAGTCTGAATTGTTCCTTTTGAAATTCTCAAAAGGAAATGTTTCCTGAGGTCCAGCTTCCAGCATGGACAGTCCATGGCCCTTGAGTTATGAAGCAGAAGCTGTCAGCGAGACCACATGGGTTGGCTAAACCTAGATAGTGTGTACCACACAAACCAAGTTGAGTACTCTGCTTTTCATTTCATACAGAAAGAAAGACCAGGGCTTAGAAAATTGCAAGACATACTGAGTGAGTTTTGCCATGCTAGACTACTCCCATTTACTTCCTTAAATCAAATTAAACTATTTGGATCATTGGAGAACACACTATCTTTCCATGCTGTAGGCACCTAACCTTCCCCTGACACCATCCTCTCTCTTTTTCTTCACCTCTGGATATGCTTTATTTTTTTCTTATGTGTTTCATAGCTGAGGGAAACCCACAGGAGTGAACTTATGAGCAATTAATTATATCTGATTTTACTACATATAGTAGTAGCTTTACCTTGCAGTGAAGCTCCAGTGGATTTTGTGAGCTTCGAGGATGTCTTTGCAGGAAACTCATATCCAAATTAAAAACTTTCAATTGTATATTCTGAAAAGGTTCCAGAGGGGATGGGAAGCAATTTCATCTCATTGGTGATGTTACAAGCAACTATCTATTTTAAGATAAATGTTTTTTGTCTAGAATACCCCTGTAAAAATCTATTGTCTTTTTCTTTTGATTGACGTATTTACAGAATTTCATCTGAGAAAAGTCTGACAAGCTCTGTGTTGTGTCAGCCCTCCCACATCTATGATTCACTGAGTTGCTTTTGTCCCTGATGCTTTTCTTAATCTTCTACCAGAGAGCAGCTATGGATATTGTTGGTAACCCTTTCGTGTTTTTTAGTCACAGGAAATGATGGAAAAAGCCCCAATATTGAAAATATCCTCAGTAATTGGGGGCTGCATTACCTAAAATAAGACTGCAGATGATAAAGTTCTTTCTTGGTCTGTTTCATCTTCTCCCTTTTAACAAGTCATTTGCAAAAACCTCTTTGGTCAGACATTCCTTATTCACCATTAAATTCTTATGGGATTAGTAGGTTTGTAAGAGTACAAAACCAAACAGCATATGGCCCTGTTAATATCCTTATGAAGTCACAACACAATCTGTCAGAATGTAAACTTTGTTTCAGCAGTTCCATTTACTTCAAGTTCACACTATGAAAAAACACTCCACAACAAGAACCCTCCCCAAATCCTTATGCATCACCTAAGAAACAGCTAGTTCTAAATTCTTGGTTTGTATTCCTAGTTTAATAAGGATGTCTACATATGTTACCTTCAGTACAAAAATACGGTGGCGAATACAGTTCCTTAGTTATCAGGAGTTGAAAGGTCATTTCCCCTTGATGAAAAGCTTGTTCTATCAGATAAGTAACTGCTACACTGCATAAAACTGGCAACCCTTCAAAAGGTTTCAGAAATTAAAGACATTGTTTGAAGATAAAGGCGATAAGGTCATTTGCTTTGTGTTTAGTCCTGCAAAACTTTCTGGGTGACCCTTTGATATTCAAGCGAAAAGGGCTTTAAATTGTTTTATCTTCATGGAGCTAATGAGTGCTGGCTGACAATCACTGTTAAGACTGGTTGGAACTCTATTAGAATTAAATTTTGTAAAATATTGCAACATATTTCCATTAAGGGGGAGTGCCTCCCTGGAGTTTGCTAAAGCTGAATCCGTAATCGCTCACAGCTCTGCTCTCTTGTCTGACTGCTTTTCTCAGTTTCTTTCATTAACTCTGTTTTCACTAGTTGAATGCCTGATTCTCAATGTATTTCTACAGTCAATTAATAAAGTTGTATAAACAAGCCACACGTGTAAAATCTACGTCCTCTTCAAACTCTATGCCAGAGTGAAACAAGCTTCACATTTAATGTGTACAGTAGTAGAGAAATTACTCATGAACTTTTTATTGCCAGAGGCTGTATGGCTGTGTATTATTATATGTGTAATTAAATAATCTATAATGTTGCTCTGATATATGGTGTATATAAGTCTTTCCTAGAGGAATAGATTTTAATTTTAATGTGGGGGTTTTTTATGGTTCATTTAATATATTCCATTTATGGGTAAATATTGTGTATATTTTTTAAATAGTTGGGGGGGTGTTTCTAGTAGGAAGTAAGAAATTTCACAGATCTTTAATTTAAAAAAAATAAAATGAAAAAGGAAAATTAAAGTCTTGTAATGATCCATATACATTGTGTTCTACAAACATGCTTGGTTATCGCTGTGACCTTCTTCATTACCTTAGTTGTTTATTTTAACCTTACTAACATTCTATTTTGGAGACTTTCTAATAATAGCCCTCTGTCACTCCAATCTGCATTCAGAAGTAAACGTAAGCAAGACCATCTCAGTTTAAAATACACATGAACTCCACCACCCAAGTGACTATCAAATAATTAAAAAGTACAAAATCCTTACCTAATGTCGCTGACTCAGCGCTAATGGCCAAGAGGGGAATCCAGCAGAGGTAGGCAACAAGTTGGAGATGCTGATGAAAAGGAAAGAGCTGCTGCATAGTGTCCAAGGTAGGTTTTATCCTTGCATCTGCAGCTGCTTACAAGTTAACTTTCAAGTCCTAAACTTTGCAGGAAAAGCCATCAGCCCTCCTGCCTGCTTCAATTTTTTTTGTGGTTTTTTTTTTCTTTCGCTCTTTTCAATCCACTCTCTTGGAGAGGGTTTAATGTGTCATTAATCCCAGAATTTCCAAGAGGGAAGCCCTCCAGCCACACACCAACCACACTCACCCCCTCCCACAGCCCAGCAGAGCACATGTGTTGGTGCAGCTGCTGCAGCTGCCGGGATTTACCCACGCGGTAACACACCCGAGGGCGAGGACAGCCTGGACCTTGGGCTGGAGGGTGATCCCGCACAAATCAGGGAGGGAAACCAAACCCGTCAGGAGTTTAAAGCAGGCAGCACTAACTTCAGATTGTTGCACTCATATCTGTGTTTGTATGTGCTGGCCCTGAAAAATGAGATGATCTTTTCAGAATGTCGTCTCACCAGCGATGGTGACAGAACAGAAGAAAGAAGCAAAAGGCAGGGGAAGGATTCCATCACTCAGGTTGCTCAATCACATTTTTCCGAAGTTTGGTCTCATTGCAAAAGGCCCTGTTGGTGCCACATGGGTCCTTTGTGCTACTTCCAGTCAGGGTGAACTGAGTTTATTGCATGGCAATGTATATTACCAGCTCAATGCAGAACTTGAGGAATTTGCTATCAAATCACATCATGGTGTAATATTTAGAAAATATTGCATCCCCTCCCACTGTTCAGTGTTTTCCATATCTGCCAACACTCCTATTCTTTGACTTGGCAAGTGTGGTTATTTTGTGTCTGCTTGTTTAAGTGAGGATATTGTGAATTATCAGATAAGAGAGTAATATGCAAGACTGTAAACATTCCACACAAACCACTGTGAGGAGCATTTCATGGAAAAGCATACACAAAGCTGTTAAAATTGATTTGCAGTACAGCCAAGGAGTTTAAATTGTTGTTCATTTGGCTTAACTACATTCCTTGAGGAGTTTTACCACTGGATTCCCTGAGGGAAATATAGGCTATTTAAGAAAGAACTTCTAAAACTTTTTTCTTGGTTTTGATTTTGGATTTTGATGTTGCAAAATCACTGCTTTTAATAGTCTCCTTGGATTAGTCATCTCACTGGACTTGTAGCCCTTTGGGAGCCTTTGTGAGTCTTTCCATTGATTTTACTGATGTTTAGAGTATATTCTTTCAAGATCATTACAAATCCAATATTCCTGATTTTTTTTTTACAAGAGATCCCGATCCTTTTTTTAAGCACAAATATATTCAAGAAAGAAGTTCATTTGTTTGTAACAGCACCCAACTTCCACTTTTTTATAGCATTCTCAGTTAATGCTTGAATTTATTTGTGACAGTTTCTACATCATGGTAGGGGTCCAATCTTCCTTTGGTTCTAAATTTTTGTCTAAAAGGCATAGCTCTGAATTTGGTTGAGGTTTGAGCTTTATCCTTGCCAAAATATTGGCAATTGAACCCAATTTACAACAAAGAAAGAGAGCTTGCCACAAACAATCCAGTCTTTTTTGGGGTTTTGTATACAGAAAACAAAATTAACCAGGTAAAAAAAAAGTAAGTGATAGGTGTTCTGGGCAATAGGAGAGAAGGGACAGTTTTGAAGACTTGCTTGTGCCCTTACCTGTTTTGTCCCTAAACAGGTTTTAATCAAGAGGAGTCTTTGAAGGTGGTAAAGATGAAATGAAGCTTCCCATTGTCTCAGCTAAGAACCTTTGCTGGGTTGGATATGTCTCCCTTCATTTCAGGAAGACAAACAGTGCCAGGTCAGACAATGAGATGCAAATATTCTCTGTTTCCCATTCTCCCATCCCAGGACAAGATCTCACAGAAGCCAGAAAAAATAGTGAACCCCACCTTCTCCCTCCCCCCAAAACATCATTCTAAAATGCAATGTGAAACTAAAACCATCTAGAACTTTCACAAAAATATTGGAAAATACTCTCACAGTTTTCACACCATTAACCTGAACAAGAGGAGAACCTGAAACTCCTCAGAAAACTGGCATAGTCAAGTGTGGGTGGTGAATACTCAAAACAATTCACTTCACTGTCTGTACAAAACCCCAACACAACACTGAGGCCCCTACACCAGTCCTTCTGGTATTAAACTAATTTTCAATGCTGGGGATGGACACAGGGAGTCAAAGCAAGCCAAAAGTCACAGCTGGAAGCTGGCAGCAGCATTTCAAACTTGGCCAAAACTTGTCTGATGGATACGCACGTAGGTACTCAGATGTCTTCACTTTGTAAGAAATAGGCAGCATTTGCCTGAAAGCTCCCAGTGGGTGAGCTGGGGATGGGGATGGGCTGGGGGCCTGGGCTGGCTCCGATGGGGGGGACAGGGCAGCCCAGGGAGACAAGCAGAGGTAGCAGGAAGGCTGTGGGAACAGTATTAAGAACAACAATCTTTGCTTTTTTCTTCAGATGCAGAACCAAACCTCAGAATGGGACTGAATGACAACATAATGACAAAAATGCAAATAACTTAAAGGTCTCCAAAGATGGGACTTTTTGACACTTGTTCCAAGCATGAAATGTTTGGGCTCCTGAGCCAATGTAGGAGAGTTGCACACAGAAGGTCTGGGTTGTAGTGGAATTTTGAGTGATGAATCCCATCACTCAGATACTTTCAAAGGTCATGTGGAAGTGTCTGTCTACCTGGGACCTCCCAGAAGGAGAGGAGAGGGGGTATTCCATGTTCTGCTTTTCAAAAATTGAGTGTGGCTGGCACTTTGCTGTTACACTTGTGCCAGCAGGCAGCTGTAACATCCCTCATTTTCTTCTGCTTCCTGTGAGGAATACCCTTACTGCAAGGCTGGCCCCTGGGGTGGCTTTCAAGGCAGAGAAGAGATGGGGGACATAAAGAGCATGACCCTGCCTGTGTACACACTGTCCTAGGAGGACAGAGTCCTTCAGAGGGAAAAGACATCTTCACTGAATAGTATAATTGTGGGGGTTTTTACAAGTCTGAATTTACACATTCTAAGATGCAAACCCCTCCTCTGCCCATTTTTCCTTGCTTTTTTTTTTTTTTTAATATCTGACTGAAAATACCTGCCAAGTCCAGCGACAAGAAATGTACTCACTGTGCTCCCAGGGCAGTCTATTCTCATTGGTATGGACTAGATGTGTAGATGTGTCCACTGACTCTTCCAATCCTTTCTGCAACTTCCAAGCAGGTGAAAAGTTTGGCATAATAGATTTTAACCAAATCCCAGCAGTCTCCAGTAAGGACTCCTCTCCCCAAAGAATTTTCCTAAAAGGTATGACAAGGGGTTCAGATCTGATATTCTCTCTCTCTCTGTTGTTGGCTTTTATTTATTTTAGTTATTTCTGCCCATATATTTGAGAGAGATGCCAAACACACTTAGCATAACAAAGGTACAGTATTCACACACCTTATAATCCAAACTACTGCTCTTTATCTCTTATTTCAAGACTGCACAAGTGAGTGACATTGAGTGGGAAGAACTTCATCTCAGCTTACTCCTTTTTGGGGAAATAATCAATGGTCAGAGAGTGGTTGGAGCTTGTATTTTTCTCTGGTTTGTGTTCTTGTGTACAGAGCACAGCATTTCTGGCTCTTCAGAAAATAAGGCAAGTTGTGCATTTAATTTACAGGACCAAGCTCTTCATTTAAGTGAGGACTAGTTGTGGTTTTCAGAGTAATAATTCATTATACATAAACATATCCCCTTTTCAGAACTCTGGGAGTATAGGGAATGATTTCTACATTAGATCATTTGGTGTGTTTATCTTTTAGCTTCTAATTCACTTGTGGGAGGGAGAACTCTGATGGCTTTCAGAGCATCACTCCTCATTAGCCAGTGAGCCAAACTGCGGGATTTCAAACTCTAAAGCAAAGATAAAATGAAGAAACCTAATGATTATATCCAGATATTTCAAGGGTAGGAAGAGTGTGAGTGCTTGGGCTCTGACACGGCATAAGTGAACCTATCAAAAGCATTGACTCAGCTCCTTGTAACCACACTGCCCCTTGGCATGGATCAAGGTTGGATGTGATCCCTGAGCTGACATGGTACACCCACAACTCTGGGTGTGCAGGGCCATGGACCTCTGTTTTGTCTCTTCACTGTTTTGCTCAGAATGTTGCTCTGGCCATCAGACCTTTA
>JAOXXN010000102.1:34063774-34080314 GCA_026770055.1 Myrmophylax atrothorax
TGCAAGGTGCTCTTACTAAATTTGCATTGTGCACCATCAGGGCCCTTCTTGGACGGACAGCTCTGCCAGGGCAGGTGAGTTAGACATGAGCCAAGCACTCTATGCACTTGGGCACGCAAGGCACAGTCACGTGGGATGTGTGAATTCTCTATAGGTGTTCCTTATTTGGTGGAAAACACCAAATTGTTGCAGAGATGTCAAGGTAAGTGACACTGCAATTCACCTCTGCTCCAGAATGCTCCAAGACATATCCAAGACAACGGTTGCTGTTGGGCAGCAGCTCAAACCCAAAAATGATTATTCCATGTGAAGAGATTGGCAATTACCAAATATTCATAAAAAATGACATCTATGTATACACTGTAAATATTGGAACTGGTTGGACAGTTCTCATCAGAATCCCTTTGCAAAAAAGGGTATGATTCCCACAAAATCAGTATGAAAGAGAAATATTTTTTAGATTTTTTTTTTTTGTGTTCCTAGATCAGCTCAGTATTTATTTCACTTTTGTGAGCTGCTCTGGTTGCCTGAATTCCTTCTAAAAAGAATTGTTTCAGCCTCTGCAAGCATCATTTTTTGTGCAACTTAAGTGACATGGATACACTATTAAACAAACAAACCTCATTTTGATTGTTCTTCTGCAAAATTAATAACTATGGAAGTAGTTTTTAAACTCTTCTTTGCCTCTTCTCCCTAAGTCTTGACTTATCTTGTCTCAATAGTAACAAGAAAGGGTCAGAGAAATGGCTACTGATAGCCTTGATAAGGGACAGATAACACCAATATAAAAAATCACTAATATTCAGGAAATTTAGAAACTGAATTTTCTCACTGAAGGAACTTTCCATTTAGGAAAGAGTTTCCTTTGAAATGGCAGCAGAAAAACGTTCCACAGGAGGTTTTCATCAGTATTAGCAGTAGAAAGGCATGAAGTGGAAAGGTGTTGCTCCTACCTTGAACCATTTCATTCAGCCTTTTCCAGGAACTTTTCTTTTTGAAGAAATCAAAACTATGAAGGGCAACCAGCACAGTGCCAATCCCCTCCTAGATGTCCCAGCCAGGAGGAATAATGGGAATCAGAGCAGAACCACCAGGTTTAGTAACAAAAGGTGAGGATTTGGCTTGGATTAAAACCAGCCCATAACCTGCATTAAAACTGACTGTGCAGATGTCTGTCATCTCTTCTTTCATCCTCCTTGTCCATCTTGGCTGTTACAATTTGAGAGTCTGTGTAAGCAGACCTTGTGTTCAAAGAGAGCTTGATTCCTGCGAGTCCCCTTGAGCAGACCTGGTGGTTGCCTCTACTTCTTCAACACAGATGTTGCCTTATCAAGTCTTTCAGACTGCTGAACAGGCAAGGGATGCTAGGAGAAAATAATAAAAACCCCCCTATAGCTGTATTGAAAATATGGTATAAATTGTATAAAAATATTTTAAAAATTTGGCTAAGTAGTAGGCCAGTGAAAATAAGTGACAGTGAAATGCAATTATTGCAGTGTAGAACACTCCCCTAATTTGGTCCAATTGCCTTTCTACATTCATTCAAGAAAGAAAAATATTGCAAATAATTTTTTCTTTTCAGAGATGACAGGTTAATCTAAGTATTAATGGGAATATTCCTCACTATCAGATGAGCTCTAAAGAGTTAGCTTTGAGAGACAGGCATCCTACCAGATTTAGGAAGGACAGTTAGATTCCTCCACAGGATGCTCACCATCATTAATAGTTTTAGGATCTCTGAGAAATCTCCTGGAGAAACCTCACTGCATCACTGTAGAGCAAATCCAGGCATATAAGTGTATTTTTAAGATTTCCCCTTTTCTTCCTGCCCATGTCATACACAAATGGGAAATGAGGTTTAACAATTTTGTTAAAACATTTGCAAATACAAATAAGAATTTTATGTCAAGCTCACAGTGACATATGTTTCACTCTGTAACCTTATCACGGAGTAGATTGCTTTGGAAAAGACAGAGATTTATTCTGAAACATTTTTTCTTTCATCTCTTTATAGTCCTTTTGATGATTTTAAATGTTTGTGCTATTGGTACTTACATACAGTAAATGATAAATGATATATTATAACAACAGCTACATGAAGCTGAATTGCTTTCTTTACTGAGTTTAGTGAATTTACTGCCTTGAAAGGTAACAGATTGATAGCACTAGTGAATTAAATCCTCTCTTTATCCCCAGAACAAGTATAATATGGGCATTGCAAATGTTTTCCAGCCCTATAAATCAGCCATGGCACCTCAACTATCATCCACAGGGACATGCTGCTCCCTGCTTTTCCCTTCTGCTTTTTGCCAGAGCTTCTTTTGGGATTTTACAGAATACATTAATCTTCAGAAGTAAAGGGAAGTGGTATATCTCATAAGCTTCCACTTGCTGTATTAAACAATAATTATAAAACTCTTCATATGAGAAAAGGTATGTGAGAAATATATGAGTTGGTGATTAGTGTTGCCTTGGAAGGTGCAACAGGAGCCGCTGAAATACAGGTCATGAGCAGCACAATCCAGCCACGGGTGGGAGACGCCTCCACCTCTTTCAGCCACTGCTTCCAAATCTCTGCTTTTTCACTGTTATACTGTCATAAACCTCTAAGTGGCCATCTTGAAAATATCAGAAACTAGAGAAATGTTGGAAATACAGTGCTGTGCTCTTTCAGATATATTTACTCCATTGCTCTCAGTGAAGTTAATCTGATTTATACACATCGCCCCATGGGAAAAGCAAGTTTCCAACAGAGCTCAGGAAGACCTCATGGGAGCTAAGGGTCAATTTATAGCCAGCCCAATAATTTATTTTCCACAAGGTTTCCTCTGTTCAGTATTCTCAAGCAGACATTTTGCAATTCTGGGTTTTCATCTTTTGAGACAGGTAAAAATCAATTCATTACTGACTTCTTCTGAGGAAAATTGTGTGGAGGGAAAAGCAGGTGTTAAATAAAAACAGAAGCACTCCAAACACATTATTTCAGCTCTTATAAATAACAGTTGTCTCTTAAATTCATCTCTTGTGAAGAAATCTCATCTAATTCCACTGCCTTTGAAACCCTAGGAATATAAAATTAATGGAATAATATTTATTGTTATAGACCAGTAACTTTTTAGAGGAAATGAAAGTTCTAGAATAGGTTTTATTTCATGAGGTTGTTTTGTTTTGTTTTCACCAAGGTAAGCATTCATTCCAAATATCACATAAATTGGAATAATAACTCTACATTACAAACCCATGTGACTTTCTGGGCAGTAGATAATGGGCTGCTCTTAAGTAACTGTGTTGCTGTATGACACCATACATAGACCTCCCTCAGGCAATTTTTTGAATGATTCCTTTCTTTTTGCCCAACTTTTCTGTTTATTTTTTGTTTATTTTGACATTTTTACTACCTCCTTTTGGATTAGCTGTTCTTAGCCACGTTTTTAAGGGTCATTTCACCTTCAATAGAATGACCTTTGGCTTCTAATATTTGTAATTCAGATCTTGCCTACAGTCAGTTATTCCCATTGTTCCCTTCTCCAGTTGCTTTTTCACCCTTTCAGTTTTACTGGCAACATGAGATCTGCTATTAACCACCCCAAAATTCTACTGTTGCTGCTTCTGAAGGGTCATGAAAACAGCCCAAATGAAAGAGAGATAATATTCTGGTTTTGGTTTTATTTTTTATTGTGGCTCAAACCAACGCAGTGCAGGTGCATGAAATGAGTGGTCTATCACAGCAGATCTTATAAAAGTGTTATTTATTTATAGAAACCCATGAAAAACCCCACATTTTTACTCTGAGACTTCAATAACATTTACCTGTTTGGATTTCAGAGCACCAGTGTCACATGATAGGTTTTACACAGCTGACTGCCTGTTAATTGAATCCTCTAATTCAGCTTCTAATTCTACATTTTAATGGTTGAAAGCCCATTAAAGCAGCTATTTCTCTAATAGCTGTGTGGAAAAGGTGATGTTTGTTGTTTCATCCCCACTAACTCTTCCCCTCATCCTTGGCTGAGTGGTGTGATGGGGCTGCCCAGACCTTTCAGTTCGAGTTTGGTGCCAGAGCAGCACAAAGCACATTTTCAGAATTATCTCACAGACCTGCTCTGTGTTTGTTGCCCACAATAAACCACTCACACGGTGTTTCCTATTAGCACATATCACTACACTAATATCATTTATTAGCCTAAAATAATGGTCTGCAAATCTCTTTTCAGCATTCACAATACTTTCAAAAATCAAAGCAAATCCTTTATCTACTCAGCTAGAAAATCTGGATGAAGCTAAATAAATTCTCAAAATTGTGCGGGAGGAAAGAAAGAAAGCTTTTTTTCCCCCCCAGTATGCCCAGAGCTTTATAAAATTCTGGTCAAAGTTGAAGAAGACTGGGTTACAAGACACTTTTTCTCTGCAGCTATAAATAAAGAAGCAGATGTTTGCACCTGCCAGATTTGCTTTTGCCTTCCATGCTGTGAGCGTGTAATCACTGCAGGTAATGGCATCTCGCTGAAGAGTTAACTCAATAAGGAGCATTAGGGGACACGGAGCTTATGATTCATTTTGTTGCAGCATTTTGTTATACACTTAGAACTGACTCAATATCAATGGCTAAATTATGACTAAATACCAGTGGCTAAGTTATCAAGGTATTTGATTTTATAACTCTATCTAAATGTGCTTTGGTCTTTTGTAGGCTCACTAATGTATTGCAAATTGTTCATTTTTTAAAATATTCTAGAAAATGTCAACTTACATCGTTGTTTGGCCTAAAGTCAAATGTACCAAATGCTTTGTTAAATAATTGGTCTAAGACTGGAGAACAAAGCCATCCATCACCAAGTCTCAGGTTTTGTTTTGTTTCCAATAAATTCTTTCAGTGCAATTTCCTTTGGTAATAAATCTTAAATCTGTGATATTCAATAGCATTACACTACATTGAATTTGCTATGTGTGTTTAATGCAGGCTAAATACCAATCTGAAAACCAAGGGCTTACACAAAGCTTTTACAGCATTTTTGAATGTATAATAGACATGAAATATTTAAGATGTGATCCAACTACTGTTCAGCTGAAGATGAAACTTCTGTTATTCCCCCAGTGCTCATTATCAAGTTTGCTGAACTTTCCTCAGAAGCAGCTGGTGCTGGGCAGTGCCTGGTAAAATGAACAGTTTGGCTTGTCACATCACAAACATGACTCTCAAGTTTGGAGCGGGTCACAGAGCAGAAATTGGCTGTTTCATGGAGTGGGAACTGCTGCATTAGCCCCATTTTTGGCCTTTGGAGAACCCCCACATTCCTGCCCCTGAGCAGGGATCCTGTCCCTAGAGAGCCAGGCACCAGGAGCTGGGGATGAGCAAAGGAGGATAAGGCACATCAGGGATGCAATGAACCTCAACAGCCTCTTTGGGAAGGCATGGTCCATTTTGCAGTGTGAATCAATCATCTAAGAATCTAATTCCCGTTATATTAACCTTCTCTATTGTTTGAGTGGGGTTTTTTTTAAATTTTATTTAAATTGTTTGGAAGGTGAATCAGTTAGTAAAAGATTGAGTTGTATAAGCTTGCAGAGATATGAGAGTCCAAGTGGTCCTTTAAATCAAAGAATAAATACAAATATCTTTGGGTAAGTTCTGGATTTCTCTGTATTTTAAGATCTGAGTCAAAACGTTACAAAAAGACATTTTTCTGTTGAAATTATTGACAATGTTACTGATTCCATAAGATTTTCAGATGAAATATGAAGCCCTTTTTATCACAAGTTTCTCTGAGACTGTCTTACCAAAACTGAGTCCAGGTTCACCTGGAAAAAATCTTATGATTGTTTTTTCCCCAAAATTAGCAGTATGAACCCACTTTCTGTTGGCCTAAGTCCCACCAGCAGTGCTCCCAGGGTGTGCTAAGGAAGAGATACAACTCCAGAGGAACACAGATCCATTGAGGAGGGTACAGTCAGTCAGCCTCAAGCCTGTCAGGAGATCTGCTGTTATTTTGTAAGGTGAAGACAAGATATAAATGCCATCTGATACATTTGCACAAGATCCAAGGGCAATGAATGAAAGCACTGGCCTCTCAAAAAGACTTGTCAGGAATTTCTGCAATACCTGCAGCATTTCAGCAGTGCTTACAAATTGCTAATGTCATTTTGTGACAGACTGCAAATAATTAAAAATGGCTAAATATGCTGCTTGTAAATGGGCTTGTTGAAAACTTTGATCGTAGACAGAAAGGAATTCTTTTAAAAACCTACTGTTAACAGTAGGTAAAAAGTTAATGAGAGGCATGTAAATAATTAATTCTTCCTCTAGAGCCAGAAAGGATTTGCTGTTGCTGTTAATGGACTCACAATATATGTTCTATTGTCTTTTCTGAGGTAAGCACTGCATTACTTGTTCTCTATACAAAAGAAAACAATTTATTGCACCAATAGCTTTATTAGTGTTTGTATTCCCAGAAAAAAATATTTTCCTGGGTTAACTAAAACAGTTTGCCTTGATTATAATACATAGGATGGCACAGCTAAATTGACACTTCAAAATAAATAGGATACTTTAATTAAAAACCACTGTTGAAGGAAAATTTGAAAAAAAGAAAAATATGAGTGGCACTTAGTACTTTCAAGAAAGCAATTGCAAGCACACAGAACTATTTCAGATGACCCAATTGCAATACTGCATTTAAATATGTGTCCTTCCTCCACATGATGTTCTTTGAAGCAGTAACATCAGGAGAAGCAACACCCTTCCTTTACTGACATGTATAATATGCAGAGTCATCAGAACTTGAAGGTCTCTGTTCAAAAACACTCACAGGATCCCAGTTGTTCAGGTGTGGCCATTCCACAGCTGAACTGAAAATATCCTTTCCCTACTCTATTTGATAAATATTTTGGCAATATTACAATAATCTCCAATTTGACATTATGATATTCAGTCATATGATTGCTCTCAGTTGTCCTATTGAAACTATTTTCTTGATAGTTTTTGATGAACATCTACATTTCATGCAAGCTTCCTGACCACATTGTCTGCATCATAGTAGAAACTGTGCTGAAGCAGGTACATCTCATGGACAGTAATGATACCCTGGCATAAGCCAGAGGATAGCTTGGGGGTAGGTAACAGGTTTAAAAAAACACAGGAAGAATTTGTCATCCAAGTTCTTTCTGTATAAGATTGTCAGCTCCTGCCACAGCTTCATTCATGTGTGACAGACACCAATGATATTTAATCATTATAAATGCACAGGGCCCACTGATGCTCCTGCTACTGATGGAAAAGTTGCACCTTGGCAATCTGATGCTATTAATTTTCATTTATAGGTAAATACAAGTGAATAAATATACTAGAAGGAAAGATTTTTGGAGGGTTTTTTTCTGAGAGAGAAGGTAGGTTTCTGAGGATAGGGATTTACCACCATTCAGCTATAAAAATTTACATCAGCACTAAACAGAATCTAATCTAAAAGCATCACTGAAAAAAAATGAAAAAAACCAAACCAAACCAAACCCCAAACACCTTAAATATGCCCTGTGAGTCTTTTGTTGTACTGATTTTTACAGGAGGAAGCCCTGGCAAGGCCTGCAGCAGGGATGCTGTGCCATACACATGCCCATACTGCTCAGGCCCTGTTCTAGGTTTGTGCTTAAACTCAGCCTTGCATTAAGGAATATTTCCCCATCTCCACATATCCTGTAAGAAAAGGCCCAAGTTCTTCATGCAGCCTCAGGATCCTCACCCAGCAGTGTCCCACTGCATGTGGCACTGTCCTGCCTCCAGGCAAACCTTTGCAGCTCAGGCAGCAAATTGTGTCTCCTTGGGCATCTCTTCCGCCAAAGGAAAGCACCTGAAATTTCGGCAGCACCGAGCAGGAGTGTGAGGAGGTTCAACGACTTCATCCTATTTTTATTTTCCGCCAAGGGGGTCTGAAATAGCAGGAGGTATTAACAGCTTTCATAAGTTTGTAAAATTTCAAAGGACTGAGGGAGTGGGGGCAGGTCTCACGTAACTCCAGAAGTTCTTCCTCTGCAGAAGGAGGAAATCTTACTGTCTTTTCACACGAGGGCTGTCGCTCATCTTTGTTTCAGGGCCCCCAGCAGATTGTCTCCCCGAATTAATAGACATGTTTCAGCCTTTTTTCTGGCTGCTGCAAAAGCTATTGTCTCCTCATCCAACTGTTAGCAGCTCTCTGGTCATTTGGCAAGGCAGAGGAAATGCTTCATGCAGTACCAGCCACATCATCCTTGTTTGTGCCTCAGGCTACAGAAGATGATGTGCCTTACCTTGTCAGCTGAGTGGGAAGCTTGTGGCTTTCCAGCTCTTTTTGCAGGATACGCATCACAGATACCTCTAATCATCACTGGAAAAGGTTTGTATCAGAAATAATCCTGGATGGGGGCTACAGGAAGGCTGACACATCCAACAGCAAGGAATCCTGCAGCATTTATACTTCCTGCAAGAGTCATTTTGGGGTCTTTGTGACCTGCTGTTCCCCACATCTGGCCATGGCATGCACCTCAACCCATCAGTGGGCATTGTTATTTTCAGATTTCTGTGTCAAAGGCTGGATGGGTGCAGCTGCATGAGATGCAGCAACAGACTTCTAAGAGCAAATAATATGAGTCCTGATGGGAATTAAATTAATATCTCTTTTACAGGGCACAGCTGCTCTACTGATGCTGCTCCCCACACAGAAATACTGTGAAAAATGTTCCCCATTTCCCTCCTGATGCCGTGCAAGGCAGACACTTTTTATTTTTTTATTATGTATCTCTTTAGCTATGTCTTACATAGAAAGCAGCCTGGAAAAGCATCACTCAGCATTAATAAGAGAAATAATGAAGAATTACGTGAGGAGGCCTTACCAAACATGTTCCAGCATATACCAGAGAAGCAGGGGCTGGGAGTCACACACACTTTCATCTCGGAACGAGCTCTTCATTGCCGGAATTTACCAGCTGCCCAGCAGATGGTGGTGTTATTTCAACTCCTTTGCTCTGCGCTCCCTGGGAAGCAGCCAGGCTGCACGGAACAATGTGGGAAGAGTTGCTTCAGGATTTCACAGCTCACAGAACTGCACTTACAGGTTATTTCCTGCAGCATCCTGATACTCCTTCTTGTAGAAAAAAAATGTAACTGATAGATATCAGCTTCCTAGTACCTAAAGGGGACTTACAAGAAGGCTGGAGAGGGACTTTTTTCAAGGGCATGTAGTGATAGGACAGAGGGGAATGGCTTCAAACTGACAGAGGGCAGGGTTAGATCAGATATTAGGAAGAAATTCTTACTGTGAGGATGGTGAAGTCCTGACACAGGTTGCCCAGAGAAGCTGTGGCTGCCCCATCCCTGGAAGCATCCAAGGTCAGGTTGGATGTGGTTTGGAGTGATGTGGGATAGTGGAAGGTGTCCCTGCACATGGCAGGGAGATTGGAATGAGATAAGCTTTAAAGTCCTTTCCAACCCAAGCAATTCTATGGTATATTAAATTAAACATTCTACAATTGTCTCAATGAAAATTCTGGTGACAGGAGGAAGATCCGCTTCTCACAAGCAAGAAGAAATATTTCTTTGAAAGATCTCTTTTCCAGAATTTTCAATCTCCTACAAGCCATTCCAGCCATGATCTGATAGTGTCATTACCTCTTTCTGGGATTTACAGTCTTCTCCACGGCTTATGTGGGATAACCTAATTGCTCATGCTCTTTACCAGCAATAAACCGTCCCTTTCTTTTTCAGTTCTTGTAACATTTTATTCTGTGTTCCTGCCCTTGCTGAGTAGATATTTCATTGGATTTGCTGACTCTCTTTTATCTCTTTTTGGCAGCCTGTATTTTGTCCTTTCCCTTCTTAAGCTCCTGGCCACATCAGCAAACAGCACCTCATGTCCTGGCTGTTTGGCTGTCATGGAGCAAGATCCCACAAAGGAGTACTAAACCCCATCAAAAATTTGATGGTATTTCTGCCTTTGGATGGGAGCTACAGAGGAGAGAGAGCATTTTTAGGACTCTCTCCCTGGAAGCACCAGATCAAATTGTACTTAACCTTTCTGGTTTAAAAACTGTTATAGCCATTGCAACATGTCATGGTCAGTCACCAGCTGGAAATGATCATCCAAAGTCAGTTTGAGAAATCTGGCTGCTCATTGATGATATTCAACCAATTGTGGCCTGACACAACACCTGGACACTTTCCAGATATCTGAGGAATGACATGTTTCAGAGCAGAATTTTTGAGCTGCTCCACGTACTGAGTTAGCTGACATATATCTTCATGAATACTTTATATGAACTCAAAGTCTGGGACATGATGCAAGTAGTTTTTCTGATGCCAGCAGGAGCAGACATTTGTCATACTTGCTTAGGTCTCAAGTGCTTCCATATTACAATGCTAAGAAAGCAATAACTGATTATGAATATTTCATATTATCTACAAATGTTTAGGACCAAACCTGTTTCTTGGATATGGGAATACCTTCAGCAAGGAATACAAGCAAATTCTGATATGAGTGCCCTTAATGACCTAGAGTGAAACAGAGTCCACCACAGGCATGTATCTTTGCCAATAAGGTTTTGAGAAGACTATTTCATCCACTCTTTCATCATGAACTCAGAGTCTGCCCTTTTGATATCCATAGTGGCCCCCTTTTCCAGCAAGACCAGTTGTTGGGTGTGGATGGGAGGCAGACCCAGGCTGGCCACCCTCCAAGCAGTCAGTCTCAGGCTGCTGCTGCATCCTTTTCCTCCTGGCACTGCAGAGACATGAGGCACAGCAGATCATCAGTTCCCTGGGGTCACAGGCTGCAAACAGCAGCTGATCTCTCCCAGAGAGTGTGCCTGCTGCTCTGTGGCTGCAAACCTGCTCACCACTGAGCTGCTCCAAAGGCAGAAGCCAGCATCCTCTCATCACCATTTAGGGTCTGAGCCTCCAGGGATGAGTTATTCCTATTCCCTGCCCCCTTCCTGGGAGGGCAGAATTGGCTCCATGTCAGCAGTGCTTTTCCTGAGCTCCATGACTTAACCTCCAGGCACTTTGCTCAGAGCTGGCAGTGCATTTCTGGCCTTAGTGGGAGCTCCTCTCAGAGATCTCAGAGCCACCCACTGTGCAGATACAGCTGAAATTTTTGGTCAGGACCCAAAATTCTATTTCAAGTGTGTTTCCTCAAACACCACATCCCACGCCCAAGCCCTGCAGAGCTGTAGCCTGGGTTGCAGTTATCCCAAGCAGACAACATTCACATCCACTTAGCCATGCAGAGTAAGGTACCAAAATATAAGAGGCTTCAGAATGGGACTGCTCAAGAAGTACAGGGTACATTTTGTGTAATAGAAGGTAATTTATATATAAAATATGTGTAATCAAAAAAAAAGCACCTTAAATACAATATTCAAAATTCAGCAATAAAAATCCTGTATCTGACAATGATAAAAGCAGCACATTATAAACATGTCATGCAGAGAGCAGATGCTCTTTGCAGGGGAAACAAGGTTTGTAATGTAGAGGTAAAATAGTGGTGACACAAACAGGATCAGTCACACACAGCTGGGCAGTGCCCTCAGCAGTGCCAGGATGGGAGCTGGGGAGGTGCAGAAATACTTCACACTGCAGCGTGTTGCTGTGCACACCATGACTACTTCACTGGGGCTGCCAGGACTGTGGGTTTACAGGGCTGGACCTCACACTGCTCCTAAAATAATAGAAGCTGATGCTGCTCAAGTGGTACATTCTACCAAATTAGCTCTAAGAATAGTCCAGCAATTTCTTTCTTATTTGTGTTCCAGGCCCCAATACAGTTCATTTTCAAATGGTTGGAAATAATTCATAAGTTAATCAAGTCTTACCTAACTGTCTTGGTACACACTGGTTTGAAACTCACCTTTGAATCTTACACGTCTTTGGTCTTTTGGATGACCTTTTACTGCACTTGATCTCTACATGGATGATCAGAAGCAGCTTTTCTTGTAACCCAAGGCAAGAGAAACTAGGGAGCTATCTCCAAGCAGAAAATACAAGCAGCTCCCTTACTTAGAGAAAAAGCACCCTAAAAATTCATCAAAGACAGTGGGATAATGCACACCATACAGCCATGAGCTCAGCCTGGAATGAGCTTCAGAGAGCTGGGTAGGAACTGGGACATTTCAGTCATACAATGCAAAGAATAGGATCACAAGCTAACTTTCATGGGAATCAGATCTTCACATATCTTGTCTGTGCTTGATTAGAGCAGTGGATTAAAGTACAAGAGCTTTGCTGGTATTTTCTTCTCTCTTTCTCTTTTTTTTTTTTTTTTTTTGGTAGTTAAATCTATTTCCAAAATATTAAGATGGAAGGTTTAGAAGCTGGAAACCAACTATGCCATCGAGCAGTCTCAGTCATAGAAGACTTAAACATGTGTGCAGTGTGCAATTTAACAGGATTATCAGAAACTAATAGTTAAGGTTTTGTTCTACTAAATGTTCACCAATCCTTTGTCAAGTATTTCTAATTACCAGGATTTTAATGGTAATGTTTAACAGCCCCAGAACTCCAGGGTCTTTTAATATCTGCCACAACAGAGTTTTCAATTATCATAATTCTGTCCTTAATTTCTGTCATTATAATTATCCTTCATTACAGCAACATTCTTAAATCTGACTCATCAAAGCAAAATTTTTCATTCTTTCACTTCACTTGCAACTCAAACTGGGATTTAACCTCTCAGTCATTTCTCCCTATACTTTCAATGAATGGAAAACAAAATCAGTTTTCTCTTTTCACACATGCTAGAGTTGCTGTGTCAGTGTATGGAACACACCATTCTTTTTGTCAAAACTAAGTCAAAGGTTGAGTATTTATACAATTCTTATAATAATAACAGGAACAGTACAGGGTTGAAATCTCTCATATTTGCAACAGTCACTCTCATCACAGCATGGCTGACCTCCAGAAAACCTGGCATGTAACAAAAAAGTATTTGTAGTTGATAACAGCCATCTCTGATAATTCACCTACCTTAGCAGAGCAATCCATTCGATATGCTATTAATTACATTAAAAATACTGGGATACCAGTAAGCTACAGATCTTAATTTATTTAAATTGCTTATATGCAATTCATTTTCAAAGTGCTTCAGTGTTTGCACTTGAAAAACGTGATCAGCCTACAAAAAAAAAAAAAGTAGATGTTCTCAGTGTCAGATCCTGCAGCCTGCACCGGCTCTGCCTGACCTCAGTTTGCTGGCAAAGCAGGATGGAGTCTGTCTTCCTCCAAAATTGGCTTTCAAGCCCACTGAAACAGGTCACTGCAACCAGCGGTGCGCCGCTGCACCGAGTCATTCCCCACCTCACCCTGCGCTGATTGAAGGCAATTTTAGTGCTGATTTTGTGGGAACAGACTGCAGCTCTCCAGCTCTTTGTCTGGGTGCTTTCAAAGTCCCTTCTGCAGTGCTTCATCCAAGTCAAGAACTCAATTTCGCAAACTCAGATCGGGAAGACTACAAAACAAATATAGCTGTGACAAGAAGATAATGATAAAGTGTAAGCTACTGTCTATTACTTCAAGTACTGCTGTGGCACTTCCTCTCTTTAAGTCTGTGTAGCAGCCTCAGTCTAGAAGGTTTCTAAATTAAAACTAGAACATAAGAAACACTACATCATAAGGCTTTGATAGAGAAAAAGTAACCGGCAATCACACTGTCTTTAAGAGAGAAAAAAAACTGGCAATCTCACTATCCTCTCCTATCATTTCTCTGTGGGATGCTGTGTGGTGCAAGGAGATTGTGTGGTGTAAGGGATTCAGCAAGCCCTAGGAGCCAGCTGAGCCTTGGAGTGGCTGTGGAACTCTGGGCCAGTCCCTTGACCTTCCTCTGCTTCATTCAGACGAGGAAAATTAGAGGCAACATAGAGCCAGAATGAAAACTGGATGTTGCTTATAGCAGTATTTTCTGGAAAGGTAAATTGCAAACCGTAAGTTTTTCACAGCAGTTTTGTTCAGTGCTCTAATGTCTGGTACATGAAAGCAGCAGTTCTACACATGCACAGAGTGCAAAATAAATTTATGAAATTTATAGATGCATACCTTTGGTTCTTGGCTGTGTGCTGTGCACTAAAGAGATCTTCTTGCAACTGCCTAATATCTACAGATAATAAAAGTGTAGTCCATACTCAATTGCTAATTAATCTAAGACCTACTCTTTACACTTTTATTAATTTTGATGCAGCTGGTTAGTGGGCGAAAGACATGATTTATAAAAAGGCTGCAGTTGGCTTGTTGCAAGAGGTTTAAACTCTCAGCTGTAACATAGCAGGAGAGGAGGCTGGAAAACTCATCTTTTGATGTTGTCTGGAGTCTTGCTCTTCATGATCCAGTGTTGACTGCACAGGTTTTCCAGAAGGGGGTGGAATCATTCCTATTCTTGGTCGTTGCCGATCTTGGTGATAGTCCTGGCCATTTTTGTCATTTCTGGTCTTGGTGATCACCCTCCTTCAAGCAGGCTGGAGCAGATGACCTTCAGAGGTACCTTAACTGACATTTCTAGACTTCCCTGGTCCTGCCTGCTCAGGGGTATAAAATCAGCTTGGGAATGATGGCATCATCTCTGAGCATGGGCAACAGCTGGTCCTTAGGTGCCCTATTGAACTATTTAAGAGTTTCTCTTGGGGACCTGGAGTTCACTTCAGTTCACACTTGCCTGAGAACTCGTCTGGGGATGCAAGGCTGGATCCGGGTCTTACTCACCCCCCCTCTAACCACCTTTGATCCAAAACCTGCAACTGATGTAAATGGGAGATGGTGAAACATTTCAATATTAAAAAAAACCAAACCAAACCAAACCAAAACCCCAAAAAACCCAACGACCTGTGGATACTACAAAATATATTTTCAATCTAAGATGATAATTGACTTCTTGGTAAAATGTTCTGTCTCAAATAACTGTTCCTAAGCTGTTGACACAAATGTATCAGTAGGATAAGGTTGGCACTGAGAACTACGTTTATCAGATCAAAATGATTTGATTTAAAATGTATATGTAGCTACTTAATTCAAAACTATATAAATATATACTTTTAAAAAATCAAGTACAGCAAATAAATATGTCAGACTGGGAATAACTAAGATAATGTATGAAAATATCAACAATACCATGTGTGTGACACCAAAGAAATAAGCCATTACAAGGCTTGGCTTAAAGGCTACCACTGAAGAGGGAAAGAAGTGCTCTTATATTATACTGCAATCTAAGGCAAGGATGAGGATCTTTATTTCCTGATGGCATTTTGAGAGCCAGTCCCCATACAAGCTGGTGATCCTTAACTTAATCCTGTTAAGAACTGTCAAGATTAAAGGAAATTTATGTGCATGAAGGGGTAAGTAAATGCATGTGCTTGACCTTACCTGCTTGTTTTCAAGCATTCCCAATGTAACGTGTCCTTGCCTCCATAAGCTTAAGAAAGATCAAGACTTTGCTGTTGCCCATTTAAAATCTTCAGAAATTAGTAGATATCTTAGATAATGAGATGAGGAAAAGTCATTTGCATCCAGCTGGTCTTTGGACCAGCTTTGTGTTGGAACTCTTGCAATGTAGAGAAATGTATGATTAAAATTTATCTTACTGTTCTTTACAACTTACTGGAAATATTTTGACTCACACAATGTCACCTATTCCTCTTGAACTTGGGTTTCTAATAAAAACATGCTGAAATTCAGGGATGATCAAGAGAAGTAGCATAAAGAATTGTCCCAAGCTAAAGTAAATGTATAAACAAGTTATGTGTGTCCTGGATGCTTTACCAGCTCCTGCTGAGCACTGCAACACAATACTCTGGTTATGGACCATCTGCCCGACATCATCTGTATGATGGAAGTAAAAAAAGTTGTTCTTTACCTCTACTTGAAGCAGAATCAGTGGCTCACAAAATCTTGAGCCCTGTATGGGGAAAGTGTCTGAGATTGTGCTCAGGCTCAGCTGGGTTGGGAAAGGGTTGCATTGCAGGAGTTCTCCACAGCTGGAATTTCATCAGGTGGAACTGAATCAGTGCTCTTCACCCCAGCAGTAATCCAAGGCCCTAGAACAGGCAGGCAGGCAAATTCTACCAGAGAATCAAGATTTGGCTGTGCATGGACAGCTGACTCTGGCTTGAGTTACCTTTACAAACACAAGTGCATATTTCAATTGCTGCAAGCACATATGGTATTGGTTGGCAATTGGGCATCCTCTGACAAGGTTATTTGTCTTCAGAGTCAACCACTACAGGATGATCAACCTTTGTCTAGGTAAAGAACAAATATATTAAAGTTCTTTATTTAAAAATATTTATTTAACATTCATAGAAATGCGATCACACCATAATTTAATAAAATAATATTGAAGGATCCAACCAAATCTCAACAAAACATTTTCTCTGTCCTTTGTTTACAATAACTTAATAACTTTCAGGCCAAACATACAAACACTAAAAAGACTGGAAAACAGTCATCCTGTTCACTCTTTCATTAGCACAGGACATTTTCCCTTTTGTTACCTCAGTGTCTTGTCTAGTCTAGTCCCCACTGTTCCTGACTATGAGATTT